>JAZKJV010008260.1:0-279281 GCA_037367405.1 Ottelia alismoides
TTATTCCAATGCCGTAAAATTTATTTCCCGAGTCTCACAATCGATACTCGCCTTGGCCAATGCCAAGAATGGTTTTCCGAGAATGATTGGAGACTGGGTAAATTCTCCTTGATGCTCAATATCAATAATCGTGAATTCTACCTTGAGCGGAGCACCTTGGAATTTCATGATGACAGAAATGGTTCCTCTCGGCCTTTTTATCGATCGGTCTGCCAATTGAACAATCTCTCGTATCTTCCGAATTGGTCCGAGTTTGAGTTCGTGAAATACAGAGGTCGGGAGGATATTGATTGGTGAATCGTCATCAATACGAGCATGTGTAAAAATTGTGTCTTTGATTTTGCAGTCAAATCTGGGTAACCGCTTCACTATGCGGCTCTTGGTTTTTCTCCTCAACACCAAGGAGGAGGCCATTGACAAGATATGTCTTTCAGTTTTTGTTCTAATCCTTCCTGACTTTTTGATGATTAATTTGTCCATTAGAAATTTCTTAAGGTCAGGGAAGTGTTCAATGGCCTTTATAATGGGAAGTTCAAAAATCAAGTATTTCTCCAGTGCTTCCCGTAAAGCAGGATCCAAATTTCTCAGATCTTCTTCAGAATCAATTTTTATGAGATTTTCTGGATTTTCAAATTTTTTTGTATTTTCTGTGTGGTGTGGCGATGTGGTGTTTTCCTTAGGTGAGAAGGGGCCTTGATTTTCAAAGTTTGGGTCAGAGGCATAGTCATTCCTAGGGGAATAATGAGCAGAAGTTTTGAGATTAGAGTCATCCCTAGGTCTTTGATTATCCTCAAAATTTTCATCATGGAATCCAATCATTTCCTCATTTAGTTTTACACCCGATCCACCATAGAATGAGATTACTCGGTCGGCAAATTTTTGAAATCTATCCTCCATCAATTCAAATCTTGTTTTTATCCTCGAGACATTATCCTCACAATTTTGTTCATGATCAACCACAGGAGCACTCGGATTTTGTTCAATAATTTCGATTTCCATTTTTCTGTACATGCGGAGAGGAGAATTTCTTGGGATATCAATTATATGATCATTTCTTGAAAATTTCTCCTCAAAATTTATGGAAGGAGGCTGCTCATATGGTACAGGCATGTGTGTTTGATCTGAGTAGAGTTCGGTCCTTTGATCATGATTGGTCAGCTCTTGATATTGTTGAGTCGGCATACAGGGTTTATATGTGTCTAAGAGTTCCGTCCAGTCCTCTGTATGAGTGTCATGTCTGTTATGGTCAATCCAACGATGATGATCATTAAGCGCATGTCTTTCCATCTGGGTTTGGTTTCTCTGCCAGTCATGGGATTTAAAGAGATTTTGATCTTGAAATGTTTCATTGGCGAGAGAGTGCGAATAAGACGGTTCGGTCCAAGATGGTGTGGTTGGATGATTTGAGAAAGGATTTAATGAGGTCGAAGTCATCTGCGGTTGAAAGCTTCCCGCAAATGTTGGAGGATTAAACGAAGAGGAAGTAGTGGATTTGGGCCAAACCGACATAGATTTGTTTTCATAGTGGTGTTCGGTCATTTTTGAAGGAGTTGAGAGAAATGATGGGTTGGATCTGAAATTTGGAAAAATTTCCATGATGAGATTAAAATCAAGAGATGGGAGAGATGATTGTATGGGACAGAAAATTTATCAAATGTGCGGTTATTGATCTTCGATATCGGTTCACGCACACCAATACAAACACAAATCAAAACCCGAGTTCACCAACTCACACAATGAAGCCGTAAAAGTTCGGCTATTATCTTTTCAATTTTAGTTGATGATAAATTCAGTCTTGCAAACCGTTTAGACGAGCTGTTTAGGTTTGGAGCTGGGCTCTATCCTAGTGTGCGTTTTCTCCTCGCTGCAAGATAAATCAAACAATGTCGGGGGTTACTCTCCCGCAAAAATTCTTGATTTTATGGGTTATTTGAGATCAGATATATTTAGCAGTCCCGATTTTAATGAGGTGATCACTGAGAAATTAGATGAGCTCAAATACACGTCTACCGTCCAGTCCCAATTTCCTTTAGAGTTATGTTATAAAACAAGAGGGAGGAATTCGAGAAAAGCCGATGCACGCGGAAAACTATGATGAATGCTCAGTTAGAAGACTTACAGTGAATCTTCGCAATCTCCATGTGGGATGCTAGACAGAATTTTAAAAGTTATTCTAAATGAAATGCAAGCCGATGGAAAAACCGCACCTAAGCAGAAAGTTCTATTAGCGGGAAGAATTGATTTAAATTTTGTCTAAATTAAACGATCTATGTGCGTCTCGATTAAAGTGAAGTGTGGCTTAAGATCCTACGAGCACAAGCAAAAAATATAAATGCTCTGAGAGCCCGTATGTGCAGGTCTATCCTATTCGCCACTCAAGTCGGGCCCCACCCTCGCCGGAGAGTGAAACAGGCCACGACACACCACAGAATAAAGTTTAGAGGTCTTTTACACACGCGAGAGTCCAAACGGACACCGCTGTAAAATTGCAGAAATTAAAAGTGCAGAAATTAAAAACTTAAACTCTACTCTCTCTCACGACTCGACTCGATCTTAAATTATTTGCGGTTTTTTTTTGGTGAAGTTGCGTCGGTTATTGAAAACCGCTCCACGTACAAGGTACCTCGCAAAAAAATAAGAGAGAAAATGTAAGAGAGGACTCAAAAATAATTATGAAAAATAAATGCTGAAAATAAATTGCAGGAAAATAAAAATGAAATTTACAATGAAAAATTCGGGGGTCAGACTACCCGAATGCGGAAAACCGAACAAAAATTTTCAGACAAAAATCTAAGCCGTTTGCCTCCCCGGCAACGGCGCCATCTGACGATTCCGGAAATGCGGCTAATAAGAATGTGTTTTTATCGTGTTGTGCGTTGTAGGCGGCAATCGGAAACGGTCAAGAAAATACCACAAATAATTTGTTCAATTTTGATCTCGTGGTTTTATGTTTATTTTACTTGGGCAAGTCCCAAGGTCGATCACAAGGAGGCAAAGGAACAACCTAGAATTAAGTCTATCAAAGTTCGAGTTCGGTTTTCGAGGCGGTCTTTTTTTTTGGAATTTTCAATGCAATAGAGGATGCAAAATGCAAATTTGGCCTTATTTCAGGGACTAAATGTAAATGTCAACCAAACAATGTCCGAAAATTACGAAACTTGGCCGAGACGTAAAATACGATGAAATAAGTGCACTGTAATTTTTTTGGAATTTTTGGATGCAATATGAATTTTTTATGGATTTTTAAATGCAAACAAAATGATTTTTAATATTTAATTTTAATAAATATCAAACCTACTTATTTTCGAGAATCAAAATTATTTGAGATCTATTACTAGGTGATGGATCTCAGAAAAATCTTAAACCTCAAAAATGTGGGGTTTAATGTCTATTAAAAATTAAATACTACAATGCACAAAATGATTTTTACAGGACAAATAATGCATGCAAATGCAAATCTTTTTGGGCACAATGTTAAGAATAATTAACTCTACAATGTGTGATTTTTCGGGAATTTTTAGAGCACGGTTAATCAATATCAATTTTAGAGCAAGAGATGGGTAAAATATGTAATTTTCCACAAAACAATTATTTATTGATTAACCATCAACCATAAAAATTACCCACAAGATGTCAAGCAGTAGAGAATTAATTAACGAACATCATGCTATTTTTATATTAATAAAATAAAGTAGAGAGAAGGTCCAAAATAAAGAGGAACACAGGGGTACAGATGCAAATATAAATAAATAAATAAAACTGCAGTAGGGGGGCTTATGTGTAATTACCAATAATCAGAGGGGGTTTCTGCAAAATTTCCAACGGAGCACGTGCCTCGCACGTGCCCCTTGGAAGGCTGGATACGCGCGCAAATAGAGGATGTCCAGGGGGGTCTTTCGTAAAATGCCCAAGGGAGCACGTGCGCAGCACGTGCCCCTGGGCTTGCTTGGTAGGGAAGTTCCCCCAGCACGTGCGCCTCACGTGTGGGGGCCTCGGGCCTCGAGCCCGGCGGCTGGTGGCGGAGCTCGGCCTGGGCGTCCGGCCAAGGCTGTGATGGCTGGGGAGGTGCTCAGGGATGCGCGGCGGTGGTGGAGCGGAGCCTCCGTTGTTGCGGGCGTTGACCGGCGGTGAAAGTCGAAGAAGATAACTGGATCGTCCGACGAAGCGGTGGAGATGAAGTCGACGGTGGTGATGCGGTGGTCGGTGAAGGTTTGGCGGAGACGAAGGCCGGTGAGGGGCTCTGGCGGTGCTGAGGAGATGGGTGGCGATGTCGGCGAAGTCGGAGCAGAGCAAGTGCGGCGGAGTCGGTGAAGCGTCGTTGGGCTGGTCGATGACGGTCGGAGAAGAAGGGCGTTGATGAAGAAGAACGTTGGTCGTGGTTATCGAAGTCGTAGGCTCGACGGCTGACGCAGGAGGCCGGAGCTGGAGCAGAGACGACTGACGTAGGAGCTCGTCGTGGGCTGCAACGAGTCTGGCTGGACTCGGATCTCGCCGCAAAGAGGCGCCGGTCTGTCACCCCGGCGTTCGTGAAGGAGCACTCGGCGGATGGGTTACGAGGAGGGGCGGCGGGGCTTTTAAATAGGACTGGGGAGTCGGCCGGATCGTGAGGGATTAGGAATCGGAGATGGGCGAAATCGAAGGAGGATCGGAGAGGATTCGATTACGTTGTGGATCGAAGATGGAGGAGATCGACGCCGACGAGATACGCGGGGGATGGCGCGGCGGAGATCTCGGATGTGGGTCAAAAGGGGAAAGGGGGTTTGGAGGTAGGAGAAGCACAGGTGCCGTCCGATCGCGCGTGATCGGACGGCCCCTGATGGGCCACGTGGCGGTTAAAGGCGGGGGGGAGGAGGCACGTGCGGAGCACGTGCCTGGGGAGGCACGTGCGACGCACGTGCGTCCCTTTTTATTTATTTTTTTTTAATTTTTTTTAATAAAAACGAAAATATAATAAGCCCAAAAACGGCTGACACGTGGCGGCCTCTGGGGCTGCCACGTGTCAGCACCCAGAAAATTCGAGAATAAATCCTTTTGTAAAATCGATAAAAAATAGTAAACGACCTCGGATCGAAAAAGTTTCTTCACGAAAGTTGCTCGTCTCGATGAGATCTACAACTTTCATGAAGACATCAAAGCCAAAATTGGTCATTTGCACAAAGTGAATTTTTGGGGTATTCTATGTACATAGAACACCTTGATTTTTTGGGTTTTATAATTTTTATATCATTTTTAAACATGATAAAAATCCGGAAAAATTAAGGTAAAATCAAAGATAAATAAAGACACATTAATCTAATTTTTTTGGATTTTTATTGATTAAGAAAATATATACGTAAAATACAAGGTAAAAACCGCGAAAATATACAATGTACAAAAGAGGCCAAAAACCCAACTTTCACATACGAGCTCCGATTCACTTGAACTTGGTCTTGTTTTGAAGGTAATTGAATGCACATTAGTTCAAAAGTGAGTAGGATTCAATCGGACACTGGATGTGGGAGATATATGGCTTTTAGTCCGAACATCCTGAAATTAGGGTTTGGGTTTTTGGTCCACTTATTTGGGTTAGTTATTTTTTTGTATTTTTCCTTTATTCTTGTTAGTGATATGTACACAGTGGAAGTGGTTTTGAGTTATTCGGAGTTAGCATGATTGTGTTAAAAATCCTGGAAGTTAGGCTTATTTACAGGTCATTGTGGCTTGGGTTTTTGGCTTCTTATTTTGTGCAAATTTTTATGCTAAAATGCAATTCTTATGAAAACATGCATGAATGCTAATTATGCAAAATAAATGCCAGAATGCTGTTGATTTTGAGGGATTTGAGCTTAAGAAATGCGATTTAGAGTGATGAATACGAGATTCATCAGGCATACAGTCTATACTCTCTCAAGGTACCAAGCACTGCTCTCAAGTCGTTCTCATGGTCCCATTCATTCTTCGAGTAAACCAAACACGTCATCTACGAACACCACAACAAACTTGTCCAAGTAAGGATGTACTACTTTGTTCATCATGTCCATGAATGCCGCGGGGGCATTCGTTAGTCCGAATGGCATCACTACAAACTCGTAGTGGCCATACCGTGTCCGAAAGGTTGTCTTCGGGATGTCTGTCTCCCGAATCCTCAACTGATGGTAACCCGAGCGAAGGTCGATCTTCGAGAACATCGAAGATCCCTGTAGCTGATCAAATAGATCATCAATGCGTGGCAGAGGATAATGGTTCTTCACCGTCCTCTTGTTCAGCTGCCTGTAATCAATGCATAACTGCATGGTTCCATCCTTCTTCCGAACAAGAGTACAAGAGCGCCCTAAGGTGAAGTGCTTGGCCTCACAAAGCCTAAGTCAAGCAACTCCTGTAGGTGTAACTTCAGCTCTCTCAGCTCTGTGGGTGCCATGCGATACGCAGCCATGGAGATCGGCTGCGTATCGGGAAGTAGAGAGATCTCAAACTCGATCTCTCTATCTGGAGGTAGTCTTGCTAACTCCTCAGGAAACATGCCGGGATACTCCGACACAACTCTAATGTCTTGAGCCATCGACTCTCTATCTGTAACCTCCTGAACAAAGGCCAGAAAAGTGTCACATCCCTGATCAACCAGTCGTTGTGCTCTCAACACTGAAATGTACTCCATCCTGGAGTCCTGCAATGTCCCCTCAAAAGTGAACTCGGTCAAGCCGGGGATCCTGAAGACAACAGTCTTCCTGTAATTAGTCGACTAAGGCGTGATGTGTAGACAACCAATCCATGCCTAAAATCATGTCGAACTCAACAAGCTATAGTAGAAGGCAGTCCGCAGTCATCTCGTGACCGGCCTATGGACACTGGTAGCCCTCTAACTTTCTCTGAAATCACGAACAACTGTCCGCCTGGTCCTCGGATGTGAAATGGAGGATCTACGTCCTCCGTGACTCTACCCAATGTATCTAGAAGCCTCACAGCAAGAAACGAATGGGTAGCACCAGAATCAAACAACACGTGAAAAGGATGGATCGAAACTGAAACCATACTTTCACGACCGTGGCCGCGGATCGTAACTGCTCAGCTGTAACTGCGTGAATCTGTCCCTGCTGCATAGGTCCGGCACTGGATCCTGCTGCGCTCTGAGCTGGTCTCTGCTGACCTCTGTACCGGAAACTCCTCTCGGTAGCTCTCGAACGTGGTGGAGGTGGAGGTGGTGGAGTCTGTAGCTGTGGGCACTAGGACCTGACATGTCCCACCTGCTGGCACTGGTAGCACCTGATCGCCCTGCTCGGCCTAGAAGATGGACCGGCACTCTCTGCAGGTCTCGTGCTCTATGCTCCAAACCTCTGCGACCCTGATGGTTGTGCTGCCTCAAAACCTCTACTGGCCAGTGCTCCTCCCAAAGTAGTCGTGGGGGTCGAGCGAACACTGCCAGAAGAAGCCGTCCCTGTCGGACGAAAGCGTCGTCCTGACCGTTGTGGTCGGAACTGCCGCCGAATAGGTCCAGACGACCTCTGTGGTACCAGTGGCGGTCTAAAAGTACTCCCAAAACATCTCTCGCGGATGTCCTCAATCCGCTCTGCTGTGTCAGTAACCTTAGCAATGGTAGTCAGTCTCAGCCCTACCAACTTCTCCTGAACGTCCTCCTTCATGCCACGAACAAACTTCTCCAAGTTCTCATCTGGAAAAGCAGCTGCAGAAGATGTGTGGCGTGACAACTCTGTGCAGCGCACAAAGTACTCTCGTGCTATCACCCTGCCCTGTCTCAGCTCTGCAAACAACCTGTGCTATGTCTCTCTCCACTTCCCTATGAAGAAGTCAGCTCTGAAGTGGGTCTCAAAGTCTGTCCAAGTCAGCACATGCCCCATCTCAGACATAGTAGCCTCCCACCAGCGCTCTGCAAACCCAGTAAGTGAGAATTCTGTAAAGGGTAACCATGACTCTGATTGTGCCTGAATCATCCTGAACACCTTCATCACCATCCTGAGCCACTGTTCAGCCTCGTTAGACGTACCCATGCCCTTGAACCTGGGTACTCCAGCTCTCTGGTAGGATGTGAAAACATCATGGTGTCTCGGTGCAGTAGGAAGAACAAACCCTGTGACCTCTACTCCTGTTACAGGCCCTTGGCCTACCTCCGCTCTGTCGGCTCCTAACTCCCTCGAAATTTCTGCCTCAGAATGCTGGTGAATCTCCTCAGAGAATATGCTCGGCTCTAGCGGAATCATCCTTGGATGGGTGGTATGAGGAGTCAAACAGCTCCTCCATCCTCAGCTCCATCCCAGTCTGTCGCTCTGCCAACTCAGTCTGCTGGGCAAGTATCTGATCCTGTCTCTGTTGCAGATCATCGAGTACGGCTAGCACCTGCACCATCTCTCCTGGCTGATCACGAGCTACTCGTGGTGCCATGCTAATCCTCCCTGTATCGGATCATAGCATAGTTAAGCACACTTTTAAGAAATAATCAGTTGTACTATTTTCCTCTTGGGATACTTATATGAATGAAATGTTCTGGTGAGTTGTGGTTACATAAATCTTATGAATGTTAGAAATGTTCCCATTCAGCTTCACGAGATGTCAGAAGACTCTCGTTAATCGAACTCAAGCTATTAAGTTATGCGAACGCGTGTATTGGGGTAACCTTGCTCTGATACCAAACCTTGTCACGACCTCCTCCCGAGGACCTTTGGTTACCCGTCAAACACGTCATTCACCTACTTAAGTAGCTTAGAGTTAATTCGTTGTTATGAAAACCTGGGAAAGTTTTTTTGCTTTTTAAACATGACATTCACAAGATTTAAATTTGGCTAAGCAAGCAACCACAAGAAAACCAAAAGCAGAAGTGAACAATGCACCAAAACTGAACAACAAGGATATCCATTCATTTTTTTCATTTCATTCATATAACATGCTGAGGTTCCACAACATCCGATATGCATATAAATATCCCAAAAATGAGGCTACAGAGGAGAACACAACAAACAACTGTACACATGAACTCCAAAAGATATACCTGCTCTGAATTGTAACCTACAAAAAGAAACGACTGTAGCCCAACCACGTCGGCTACTCGATCACTGGGCCCTTGCATGCCATAAGTAGAAAAGGAACAAGCAAGTATCTGTCACAATGTTGTCAAGTACAAATTCTACACATCTCTACTAAGGAAAGTAGTAAGAAATAGACTAGAACAACTAGAAAAACAGTAAGGTAACTGTAGTGGAAAAAAGAAAACTAGCAAGTAAAAGTGGGTTAATTGATTCTTTTAAGTTATTTACTTGCTTTCAGAAGTCTAACAAGAAGAACAAACTTGCTCACTACCACACCGTGTCTCCCTCGATCAATGGAACTAAACAAACAACCACTCAAGCCTAGAAGTAAGTCTGTGGTCTTGGTCCAGTTAGGACCCCGATATCTGGGTTGGACTTCAAAGTCCAGGTTGAACCTCACACTATGACTCTGAGGTATGATGTACGCCTCAGGGTTGGGGTGCCTCCGTAGGCATGCGATGGTGTCTTGCATCCTAACTAAGTTCCCAACACTCCTTCTAGCTTGTTTTCTCAACTCTCATTGATCCTTGGTCGACATGTGTGATTGCTCACTCACGAAGGTGTACAAGAGGAAACGTACTCACAACTCTCTCAACACCCAACCCTCGTCAGTCTCTACTAATGGTACTATCATCACTAGTCTCCTAGCGGAAAAGTCATCCGTCTTTTACCCCATCACGAGGTCACAAGCCTGGTGGACAGGAAAATAGAACCTCAGTGTCTTCTAACCACTACCCCGTCACCTGGTCACAAGCCTGGCGGAAAGGTAATTAAATCCTCAGTGTTTACTAACCATTACCCCATCACCAGGGCACAAGCCTGGCAGAAAGGTAATTAAATCCTCTGTGTCTACTAACCATTACCCCATCATCAGGACACTAGCCTGGCGGAAAGGTAATTAAACAGGTGATCAATGTTTAATGGAGAAACTTTACTGGGTAATTGGTGAACTATCACATGTCTATCGATAACTACCCCATCACCAAGTCACAAGCTTAGCGGAAAGGTAATAATATTAGCGGTGAGGAAACCTCCGAAGAGATTCATCTGTCTTGCCAATCCCAGTGGAAGTGTGGACCAAGGGAAAAGCAGTAGTAGTACGACTACTACGCCACTAGAAGCAGGAAAGAGAAGAAGTAACCCTGCCGGACCCGACTTCCTCTCTCGTTGCTCAACTCCCGGAGGAGAGCTAAGTAAAAACCAGACGAGCTCGTAACTAACTGCGGAGAACCCCCCACCCAGGCTCTCAAGAAAAACCAACGGGTCAGCGGAATGGTCGAGACAACTCCTGGATCCCAACGAAGCGTGAAAATCAGACCGGCTCGAAGAAAACACGTGAAAAGGACTAGGATCCTAGACCCATGCTCTCAGTGTTCACTACCTAAGCCTGAGCGACCTCATCTCCTGCTCAGGTGAGGGTCACCGCACCCTCGCACAGTCGAAGTATAAACCTCCATGACTGGACACATGTGACATCACCATTTCTTTTATTTTTCATGTTTCAATCAATGTGTCTACGATTTCTGTGACTTATGGCACATCTACAAGTTCTCATTCGTAGACCCAAACTTATTTTATAAGAACCTCAACTGATCCAAGGTCAGGGATACAAACATGTTATTAGTCTTTTCTCTCATCTCTTACTGATGAACATCTTATCCTAGGATCATTGACTACCGGATTTGTCACATCGTTCTTTCCTATATTCCCCAAGATTTACACATACACACACGAGATCTGTCTATTGAGAGATTTCAAGGTCTTAAGGTATCAGAAGTCAAATCACAGTTTGGAGGAGTTAGACTCCTTAGTTGACTTAGGGTCAGATGATAAGTCCCATATAGAGTGTTATTTTCATATATGAATTTTCCTATTATATCAGAGTCCATAGTTCACACAAACATCCCACTAAACTCTTTCTATTTATCAATGTAAGGGAGGGGCTTAAAGTGTTTATCATGGACTTAAGTAAGGAACAACTCTAGGTTGTTACAAGGGTGATTACACTCCCAAGTTCAACATACAATTCAGCCATAATGTCGTGTGAATGCACAACCAAATGGGTAAAGCTTATCCTCGGTGTGTTCAAAATTCTGACATTTAATATCAATGTATTCTAGTCCATATTTATAGTCATTAAGACCCTTATAGATCACTATCAACAAGGTCTTAAACTTTTGAAGATAAGACTTTGAGATCATTATCTCTAAGTTTCATTATCTTTGAAGATATTGTTATTACTGCAATCAAGTGTTTAATCACCATAGTAGGATCAGTAACCGTTTACTACTCCCACTGCATGGCAGACATCCATCTTTTGTATGCATATGTCATACACCTAGATTCTTGAAATTGATGCACAAGGGCAAGCCGTTTTAGCATTCACGTCCTCAACTCTTTGAGGTGCTATTCCTTTAGATAGGTCAACCCATATCTTGAGGGAAAGAATCCTTTCTTGGAATTTTACATGGAAATGTCCAAGGTATACCATTAATGTGAAGGTCCCAATACCCTCTTTTCTTTTCTTCTAAACAACTTCAGAACTAAGATCCAAGAAGTATCCTTGAGATCATATCTCGAGGTATGGAATAATCAGATTATAAAACACTTATTATTATCATCCTTAGATCATTCCAAATGATTAGGATATCTACATTTAGCATGATGAACACAATGGCACTCCCACTAAGCTTCACATGGTATATCAAGATTCTATCTAAAACCATAACATTTATGATTTCATCAAATCCAATATTCCAACTACAAGAAGCATATTTGAGTCCATAGCTGGAGTTCTCTAGCTTACACACCATTCTTTCCTTAACCATGAAGCTCTGGGGCTACTTCATGTGAATATCCTCAGAGAGGTATTCATAGAGGGATGCAATCTTGACTCACATTATGAAGATGTCATAGTCAAGTTGTGTAGCTAGGGTTAGCAATATTCTGATGGGTTAAAGCAAGGTCACTGGAGAGTAAGTCTCATCGCAAGCGATGTCTTCTCTTCGGTGTGCAGCTCATGGCATGAATCGAGCTTTGAAGGTCTCTACCTTTTCATTAGATTTCCTCTTTCTCTAGAAGATCCATTTACACCTTAATGGGTGTTACCCATATAGGTGGATCCTCGTGTAACAACCCTAAATTTTAAGGACCAATTAAGTCCAAGATGATGAATTATTAGTGAACTTTATTGGGCTTTGAAAGTTGAGAACAAGACTAAGTCACAACTCAGATATGGTCTGAAGAGGGTTCTACATAATCAAATTCATTCACATGACAACATTAGAATTTGCGTGTGTGCACAGCTATATGCTCAGCAGTCCAAGCACCTATAAATTCTCAAGTTTCTCACACAATCTTATTGGTTCACTATCCATGATTTAAGCATCATAATACTTTTAAAGTTCAGCATTTTAAGGATCTTTACATGTCTCAAAACATACAACATTCAGTAATTACATCATGTGCATAGTGTATAGTATGGCAGAAAACACTTCATAGTTCAAGGTCCAAATCCCCTTAATTCCTCATGCATTTTTAGGGCTTCAAAATCACAACATCAACCATCATTAATCCATGTTTAAGTGACATCAATCTTGTGGCTAAACATACTCAAAATCCCAACATTTAACAAGAAAAACATGCATGTAAAACTGAATGTTCGCTGTGAACTATCTGTCAAAACCATCTAATTAAGTGACTCAAAGGTCATCTTCTCTATGGGGTCAAGTCACCATGTGATCACCCTTGATCAATATGATGAGAACTCAAGGATGTGGGGCCTTAAAAACACAAGGAATGCATGTTAAAGAATCAAACATGCACAAAGGCTGGCTGAATTTTCCATACAACACTCCATAATTTAGCAACCAAATCATCCTCAAATACACTTCTAAACTCGAATCAAAAGCATGGATGGAATTATAATATATTCACCATAATCCAGTAATCAAGCCACACAGGTTTCCCCTTGGATCATCCCATCATCATGCATAAAGTTGCATTCAAAGGATAAGATCACAGAATCTAAAACTTGCTGAACTGAAATGTAACAGCAATTAAAACACTCCTAAATCACCTTCAAATCCACATATAAGCCATGAATTAAAGACCAATAGTATGTGGACAAGATCAGCAAGCAAGGATACTCGAAAATGGCCCTTATATCATACAAAAATCATGCAACAACACATGCAAAACACATGAACACTTATCTGAAATTTGTTGCAGGTCCATATGAACAGCAGCCATAAACCCCCAAAATCATCATAGAAATTCGAATTTTTCACATGGATCTAAAGCTAACATAATGAAGGGTCTAACAGAAACCAAATGCCACCTAAAAAGCTCAAGAAATCCTCCCAAATCAAGCCAAGAACTCGGATTTCTCATGCAAAATCAGATCTGGAAATTTCCCAAAATCATTCATCAAACCACTCCAAATACCAAAACAAAACCCAACAAGAATCACAATCAAATCCTTGATATATCAGCTCAACACTAGGCTCATAGAGTGGAGAAAATTCTATCTTAATGGGAGCAAAGAGGGGTATGATTTGTACCTCAAACTCAAGCTTCAAAAGCTTGAGGAAGAACACTCCAAGAACAAGTGTAGAACAATCCACCACTTGAGCTTCAAGGCTTGATTTCTCCTCTTCTTTGGCCTTTGATCTTACATGCAACACTTGATCCCCATTCCTCTCTTCCACAGCTTTGATTTGGGCTATTGAGCTTCAAATTTGGTGGAGAAATGAGGTCGTAATCTTAGGAAGAAGGTGGAGGAACATGGAGGTTTTGGCCATGGATGAGCTCCAAGCTCTCAAGGAGATGAAGAAAAGAGGAGGTGAAGCTTATGGACGAAATTAGAAGGGAGTGGGAGTATATAGTGTTGGGCAAATTGCAACATAAACCCACACTAGTCTTCTAATTTGCACATAAGGCCCACCTGTGAATAGTAATCACATTACTTTAGCCACTTAATCACATCTAGCCATAATTTCATAATTAGCCACTAATGACATCTCAATTTCCCATACTTAATCACATGTATTATGTGTAAAAAAATTTGCTAAATTGCTTGATTTCTTAATAACCTAATTCATCAGCATTTGTGCATTTGCATTTTTATCGCATAAAAAAATTAAAAAAAACTGCTTGGAAAATCTTGAGCTAATTCATCTAACTTGATCTGACGTTGTTTCTTTGCCTCCTTGAGTCGACCCTGGGGCTTATCCAGGTTAAATACATAAAACCACACATTATATAATCCATTGATTCATCATTTGGTATAGCTAATTTTTTATCGATCCTAATTGTCCGACTACATCAATTTTGCATGCATTTAATTTGGGTAATAAGAAGTCATCACTAGCGTGAGAGAGGGTTGATAGGAGGATGTGAGGACAATTGTGGTTGGTCGGCGAGTCACTCAAGATGGCGGAGAAAATAGGGAGAAGATGGGCGATTTGGACGAGGGAAGAACTGTTGGAGGTTAGAGATGATACAAAGGTTGTTAGATCTAAAGATCCAACGGCTACGGTGAAGGCACAGATGAAAGGACAAGATGTGTTTGATCAGGAGGTGATCAGATGGTGGAGGAGCAGATAGATGGGTAGCCAATGTGCAGGCCACGTGGTGCGATCTGAAGATGCCGCATGGCCCAATCAGAATTAGGTTAATCCAGAAAATCAAAGATAAATGTAGAAGAATTTTTTAAAATGCGAATTAGAAAAAGTGGTGAACATAAAATTCTAGATATTGATGAGATCTACAACTTTCTGTAGAAGCCAAAGAGATCAGAGGTCATTTGCATATAGATAAAAATTTAATACATTTAAAAATCATATAAAACCAATTTTCTTTATTTTTCTTTTGTTTTTTTTTTTGTATTTTTATTTTTTATACTAATTTATTTATGTGCAATTTTATTCTAATTTTTATCCGATTTTAAATACATAAAAAATATACTATATTAATATATAATAATTATTGTTAAATATATACAAGACATAAGTTAATAATTAGTGTTAATTAGTCAATGAATCTTGTAAATAACTTAGGTAAATGAGATAAATGTCGTGAATTAAGCTGATAAATCTGGGATTTATCACCTAGCTACCCTCGATGTGCCTCCCTGTCAATGGTGTCATTTGTTTTATCAGCTTTTAATGGGCTTTAATTATTTAAAAAGGTAGACGTGTCGTCGTAACCCAAAGAATGGCTCAACAAAAATTATTTATTTATTTATTTAATTCCCAAGCCAACAAATCAAAAAATGTAAGAAAGAGAATAATACTAGTATTTATTTACACGTATAACATAAATGATCGAACTTAGGGAGGCTACAAATCCCAAGGGATATTTAAATCAATGAATTAAAAGAAGGATTATTTTTATTAAGCACTCTTGGTTTTTATGGATTTTTTAGTTTATAATTTTTATGGAATTTTTAATTTTTAATTTTTAATGTTTTATGATTTTGTATTTTTAATGATTTTAAATTTTGTGATTTTTTATATTTTTAATTTTTAATACCAAAATAAATAAAAATAATAAAGAATAAGATGTTTTTAAATTTTTAAAATATGGTAACAATATCCAAAAAAAATAACAAGATTTTTTGGTTTTGTTAATTTTTTACTATTTTTGAATATTTTTTAGTATTTTTAGATTTTTTTACAATTTTAAAACAATTTAAAATTGGAGAAATAACAAGCAAAAAACACAAAGATATTTTAAGGTATTTAAAATTGGAAATAAAATAAAAAACTAGAAATATATACATTAATAAATAAATTTTTCATATTTTCCAGAAATGTATTTTATGTTATTTTTGGGATTTCCAGTGAATACTTATGAATTTCTTAGTATTTTTAGTGTTTTTATTAATTTTTGTTTTCATGAGGAATTTAAAAGTGAAATTTATATAAAATTTGGAATAAGTAAAACAAGTAAAAATGCATTTTTATAGAACTTTTCAAGAAGTTTTTGTATTTTTAATTGAATTAAAACTGCAAATAAGGAAAATAAAGGATGTTTTTGATTTATAAAAATAATAAAATGAATTATAATACTAAACTAAAATTATTGGAGATGAAGGGTATAAATGGGAACTAAAGACAATTTTAATGGGATTTTAATGGTGCTTAGATATTTTTTAATTGAAATTAACAAACTAATTAAAGCATGCTTCATATGGACTAGATTATAAGGAAAATTATTTTCGGAACCAAATGCATAACAAGACTAGAAATGCAGGAGCACTAATAAAATTTTCACCTAAAAGTCATGCACCGACGCACATGAGTCGCACTAGCATGGACTATTGGGCAATTAATTAAGTTGCAGGGGTCAAACATTAGTAGAAAACAGTACAAAGTTTTAATTGCAAAATCATAAAAGAGCCACGTGCAATGCACGCTTATTAGTTCAAACATGATGAAACTACATATAGTAAAAATAACAAGGGTAATTATTGCAAATGTTCAACGTACATCAATAAGACACGTATCCCTAGGTGGACTTATCAATTAAAATAAAGAACAAGGAAAATGTTCCAAGTATTCACGTCTCACGTGGAGATCGTGTGCGCTCTGGACGATGCAAATATAATCTGGAGCGGGAAGATCAACGACTGAAATTTGGGCAAGCCTTGACGATTCACATTAAACCTAGAGAGAGAAGTTCTTGATCTAATGGTGCTAAACACATCTAAAACACTTATGTATCTTGTCACCTATGACTTTCAATTGGTCAAAACTCGATTAATCTAGGTTAGAGACATCTTCTAAAGGTTTGTGTGGTCTCCTCCGATGCTCCTCTATTGTTTATGAATCTCATCGATGACTGATCTTCGATTTGGAGGCCCGAAGCTCTACAGTTGAGAACTGACTTCTAGATCTCGATTTATGGGCCCCTGCACGCTCTTAACACATGTAATTGAATCCTTATTGCTTGGAGTTGACTCCGGTCGAGTTATTAGTCATAAACACAAAATAAATGTGAGGGGAGGGGGATCTCCAAAGTATAGAAGTCGGAAGGGAGATCAACTACTGGATCTGAAGTAATCTAGAGAGACCAAGTTATGGGAGAAGATGCCGAATTGTGAGGTAAATCTGCTGCAGTGTTCAGAAATGAGGATAGGTGACAGTGGAGCTCCGATCGAGCAAATCAGAGCTCATATGAAGAGATGATCAGATCTATCTAAAAAAGGAAAATAAATGCGAAATTAAAACTAAATTGAAAATAGATTATTTATATCTACCTACAATGGATGGAAAATGGTTGTAGCCTCGATCTGAGGCGAGAAGAAGAGAAATGTCGATGATCTCTGATGGAGCTCTGGAGATCGCGATGGATCACAAAATCCAACACTCCCTCGTGCTCCTGAATGAAGAAGCTGATTCTTTGTCACAGCCTTAATATTCAGGAACCACCCTTGGGCGAGAAATTGCACAAATATTGGATCAAAATGAGAGGGGTATATGAGATTATTTATAGACAACGAGGATAGAGTGAAATTTAAAAAGGGAAAAGGTGTGGATCGAGGCTAGGATTGAAAAGTTATTAATAGAGCTTTGGAGTTTATTAATTAGGCTATGAAAATGAAGAAGAAATAGGAATTAAATGATGAATGGATTGGTCCTGAAAAATTGAAGAAGGGCGATCCTGTGAGACTTATTTGGGAGGAGCGACTGGATTGAGGAGCTGATTTGGGTCAACTGACCCAGATCCGCCAATCAGGGGACTCCACGAATGAGACAAAATAAGCCAAAGACAAAAAAGGCTAAAAAATGTAAATTATTTAAAATAAAAAAATGATTTTAATTAAATAAAATTTATAATTAGAAAATGTTAATAAATAAAAAATATTAATAATGTCGATTTTAAATAAATTAATTAAATTAAATACATAGGTTAAAATAAATAATTACCCTTTATCTATAGATATTTACAACTATATATACAACACTTGTATTTTTAATTGTTTATTTTTACAAATAAATACATAATTTAATATGTTATTTATTTACAACATTTTCAAAGATTTTAGGGATATTTTTATTTTATTTTTATAAAATAATTTAATTGGTGAAATAAATAGATATATTTACAATATATATACAGTGGTACTTAGACACTATATACAATAATTTATTTTTGTGAATTTTAATTTTATATCTTTTGTTTGCATTTTTCTTGAATAAAAGTAAATATTTTAATTATTTTAAAATAAAATATGTACACAAATATATATAATAAATAAAATAATATATTTCACACATTGTACAATAAAGGCACAATATATAATACACTCCAAAAAGCCACTTTTTACATTTTAGATCTGATTTTAATGACCGCTTTATTTTGAAGCTTATTTTATTTAGGGTATAATAAACATTAGTTTGCTTTATTTTGACTTTTTTCTAGAGAATATTTGGGTCTGACAAGTTGAGTTCTGCGTCTTTTTCAAAGTGTTGTTATTTTATATATGTACAATGAATCTTCTTGCAATTATTTTTAAAATTTACAACTTATTTTTATGTACAAGTTCCAAGAAGAAAATATTTTTATTTGAGATGAATTGGATGATAAATAAAATAATAGATTGAATATATACAAAATAATGATGAAGGATGATGATGAATGTACAATTGATGAATAGTGAATAAATGGAAATTAATTTTCTGTTATTTTGCTACACTCGGCCTTATCTCCCCCTACTTTATTCCTTGTTGATTAGGTCAAGTCTTGAACTTCTCCCAGGATAATAGTCATCCTGCATTTACTGCATATATTCAATCTAAATTTACTTTATTTTTCCTTTATTTCTTTGTCTATTTATTTTAGGTTAAAAACAATTATAATTAAACACTATGTACAAAAGAATAAGGAATAATAAGATGGGAGTTTTATTGATATTGACATGTGTTTAAGAAATGATTTTAAGCTAAAAGAATTAATAAAGATGATGAAATATAGATTTATCACTCGTCCATGTCATTCGAGTCAGATCTCTTATTGTAGAAGCCATGGGGTTCATAGATGATTTTGAGGAAACCCAACCCCCTCATCCTCCTACCTCCGAACTTAGCACTTTCCTCCCTACATCAAACCCTCATTTCCGTGGATTTGTTCCCATGCCCATCCAACCCTGTATTTTAGCATTTGAAACTATTTAGGGAGACCTTGACTATGGCCTTACCTAAGAGAAGAGTTGTTGCATCAAGACAACATTGACATCACTCTTTGGTGCTTGGCCATATCCAAGGGACGATCGACACCATAATAAGCTATCAACGGAAGATGGATACCTATGCGAGCGACTACGCACAATTTGTGAATGATCATTCTAAGATTATTCGTTATCTTTCTGATGAGATGCATCAGAAGTATATCATTAGGAATCCTCCTCCTCTTGCCGGACTGACCTGTGCACCTCATGCCCATGCCCTATGCACTAAGCGCTAGAGAGCCCCCATTCCTACTCCTCCTCATCTGGCATCTCATCCTTCTGCTTCTAGAACTTTCTCCTCCTATGGGAAGGCTATCCAGATGCCAGAGCAAGAAGAAGATGAAGAAGCAGAAGAAAAGTCCTCAGACTCAGAAGAGAGTGGAACTCTAGAGTACGAGAATAGTTTAGATAGTCATCACGAGATTGGCCATGATAACAAATATCGTCCCTTTCCCAGTGATGCCTCAGAAGACTTAGATTACTCTTCTTCTTAGTATTTCTAGTTATCATTTGTAGTTGTTTATATCCTACTATCATATTCATTTAGTTTATGTAAGGGTAACCCCATTTTTACTACAATAAATAATTTTTATTTATTCCATATTATTAATGAAGTTTGCGTTGGAATTGCGAGCGCACGACGAGCCAATATGCAATAAATGTTATTGATGTTCATTCCCTGATCTGAAATGAAGAATAACTAATTTGCATAATAGGTCCCTTAGTACAATTAGGGTTATGTACCATGGCCAACTTAATGATTATACAATTGTTGATTCAAATGTTGAATCACATAGGTTTCTGCTTGGATGATATCTAAAGAGTTAGATTGAGGACTCATCAATCATCATCAAGTGACTGTTAAGATAGGATCTCTGGCTTGAGAAGAAGATGGCAATTCTTCTCTCAAGGCTGATATCTAACGAACCTATTGATGCAGGTCCTCTGCAAAGGAATAGAGATTCAGAGTTGTTAGTAAAGTTAGGTCAAAGAGTTAACGTAATGAGTTCGAGATAACCAATACCTGTATCGTATACTGTTACGGTTTAGGCATGCATCCTCTAACTGGAGACAGAAGTGTTACTATTTGTTTAAGTGTGTGTATTTTGTAGACCGATGGGTTTATGATCTAATCAAGGTATATACACCGGTGAGCTGGTGTGCATTTAAGGGCATATGAGTAATACGATCTCTAAAGGGATTATACAAGTTCACTATCGAACCAGAAGACATGAGCTCACTAATGATATATTGGGATTAAATTTTGTGCACAGTCCTCGCGCTTTGAAAGCTGGACTGAATTTGTAGGTTTGATATATGCTTTTGGAAAATATATGATCAATAACTAGGTATGATACATGATTTGGAAAGTATTAATCGATACAAACATTAAATGATCGAATGAGAAACATAATGATAAAACCCTGAAGAAAACAATCTAAATAAAATCTAAAATGTAGGGTTTATTCTTGATCTTCAGTATGCAGGATGTATAAGTATTTGGAATACTTGGGGGTGATGTGGACGCTAATGATTATGAAAACCATGACGCTTCCATCCTGAGGGAGTGATGAAACAGGTTTGGATTTTAATGACTCCTCTCAATAGAGAAGTAGTTTGATCCTAGACCAAATGTTGGACATTGATCTGAATATGATTCAGATGCAATGAGAAGATTACATCTACAACTTTTATTTAATCAAGCATCTATGAGAGGTCCCCGAGATCTGTATTTGAGATATGATCTCAATATCCAAGTTACTATGCATGGAACGTACAATCACACCATCCTTATTCCAAGTATCCGCGGAGAAAGCACATTATTCTTGAAAGAGTTCAAGGATAGTTTCATTGTTGATAATGTACATGAGCATTAAGGAAAATTGATAGTTAAATGTAAATTAATTATCATGAATAATAGAAATATGATTAATATTATTTGGACATATGAGAAGAGTTATCTAAGATAATTGAATATAATTTAATTGTCAACGATGTGAATGAGATTCATATTATTTGAGCACATGAGAATAGACATCCAAGATAACTAAAAATGATTTAATTTTCAAGGATATTAATAATATGGATATCACTATACATATGAATCATAAATATTATAAATGTTATTTATAATATATTAGAAAGAGTTAATTGTAAATACGATTTATGATTTAAATGTTGATGTTAATTGGATTCACATAGTATAATAAATTGTAAATGAAATTACATTTTATTGGGTAGTTAAATTTGATTCATAATTGTCAATGATTTTATATGTAATTATAATAAATAATTACAATAATTGTTTGGTGATATATTTTTGACAAAAGTTCCATGAAATAAGACTTAATATAATGAGATTACATTAGGATTGGAGAGAGATCTTCTCTCTCCAATCAAGGTGGTTGTCCACTATGTATAAAGAGGAGGCTATCTCCATCCCCCTTATATGGAAGGAGGATCTCTAGTCCTATTTCATTTGAGATACTTTTGATTTAATTGAAACTAAATATGTTCATATTACTTCCAACATGAGAATAGGGAGTATTCATCCAGGTACATGTAAGTTTACATTCATCGGGGCCTCTAACATCCAATTTGTTTACTTTTATGAAACATATAACCATGTATACTCATCTATATATCCCTCCTACTTGTCATTTAAATTTCATCAGAGACAGAGACTCCTATGCCCTCCATAGGGAACATGTAATTGTAACGGTCTAAACATTGTTGTAATCGACCTATTCTAGACCGAGACATAGGAGTCTCTGTTTCTGGCAAAATTCGAATGACATATAGGAGATATATATAGATGAATATACATGGTGATTTTTTGCAGAATAGTAAAAAAAGTGGAATTTATATGCCCCAATGCATGTAAACTTACATGCACCTGGGTGCATACTCCCTATCCTTTTACAACATATTTATATTCTTTTAAATTAAATTAATTGTTGTTTTAAAATTCTACAACAAAATCTCAACCATTGATTTGAATTGGGAGTGCATCTCCACCATCTAATTTAGCATAAAACAAAAGGTAGACCTAGCCTTTTCTTTTACACATTAAGAAGATAGCAGCTTTCTCTCCCTCATTCTCATGGTTGTCCCCCCCCTCTCTCTCTCTCAACATGTGGCCCTCCATATGTTGACCCAGAGAATTCTGCATTCATCGTGATGCCATTGTGCTACCGGATCGACTACTCATGGATCTCCATCTTCTTCGGTGCGCTTCGCTCATGAAGAAGGTGTCAGATTTTGTGAGACAGAATCAGGAGACACCTTGCTCGGATCATCAACTTGGATTGCAGGAAGCTCGCATCTCATCCACGTGCCCACAAGTGCGACCTTCGTTGGATCAGACTTGAGATAGAAGAATCTCTTACTTTAGAAATTGACGAACCCATTTGTGATATTGATGAAATGATTTGAGAAGTTTTCTTGAATCATGTGGTTTGGTCATTTGAAAATTTTAAATTATGCTGCCATGAGCAACTAGTTTGACTACTTGCTCTCGATCACATATATTGTGATCTTTACACTTCTGTGATGCACGTAAGGTTTTGACCAAAACATTTGAGTGGTATCAGAGACTTGGTCGAAGTCTTGGATATGATCCAAATCCCTAGGTGAACAAGGTTTTGTGAATCAGATGCACATGGACTTGTTGTTTTGCATTGAGTACAAGTTTGAGATTGATTTTTGCTAAAATAACAACCTACTATTTATACATTATTTTGATTTTTTTAGTTACTAAAATGTATTTAGAAAGTTTAAATGTGTCCCCAAAATAGTATCCTTTCATTGGTATCAAAAGTGCATGAATATGATTCGAAACGTTCCTGCCAAGATATTGTTTTTGCATGCATTCAAAGATCTATAAGAAAATGATTTTTTCTTACTACTTTCCCATCATTAAACATGAAATACATACTTTAATTAAGTATATAATCAAACCAGCAAACCACTCGAATTTATTTCGCGCAATTCCAACTCTGTTTACCCTAGATTTTCCATATTTAGTGTTGATGGGTCAGATGAGGATTTGATCATCAAATCTCTTTGCCTAGTGTGTTTACCATTCATTAGAAAACATGGAAATTATGAATTTGCTTTGCCTAATTTGATGCCTAATAATTATGAAAATAATTGATTAAACATCATTGCCCTTTGAATGTATGTTTCATGAAAATCCTAGTTTATCCTACAATTATTGTAGGAAAACTTTTACATGAAAAACCAAGAACATGTTTGCTTGATATGACTAAAAAATTTGGGATCCTTAAAATTGTTTTAAAGATATCTAAATATCCAAGTGTTTTACATATATAAGTATAGTATAATGCCATACATCAAAGTTGATCGATAAAATCACAAGCACATTTGCATTATTTTGTATTGTTCTTAATTGGAATGGTGAAGGTGTCTAGTCCAGGTATGCTGGCTTCGTTTACTAATCAACACCTTGCATGTCAAGGAAATGCTTCCACCCAACATAACTTAAGTGTACCGGCCGGATCGATTTTTGAGGAAAGAATAATATGAGTAAGTCAAGTTGTACTTAAATTATTAATATAAAAAATAGTATGTACTTGTGAGATCTTATAACCTATGGTAATATCAAGTAAACCATAATTGTTTGTACGTTGATTGATTGGATTGACAAAGTATTTAATATGATTAAACTAATCAGATAAATTAAACACTCTATTTTGATTAGAGTTATAATTCCCTTTGGAAGAATTGATTATGTGAATATGATTCATAATAATTAATTAAAATTTGAATGGGATATGAAGGATCAAATGACATCCATGGTCTCCCATCAAGGAGAAGGGTTCTGTCACTATGGATTGTATGTAGGAGACACATGTCTGAAGTGATAGCTCCTGCATACAAGTGCACATGGATCAGGCTCTTTGCTTCTCGAAAGAGTAAGGTTGTACCCATAGTGACCCTAGCATCGGTTCCTCATATTATTGGGGCGATATTAGATTACACATAGAGAGTTCTAATCTCGTTGACTATTGGTTAATTTAATGATGTGTTAGCATTGCCTTAGGGGTGTTGGAACAGGGTGTTAAAATTGAATTGAGAAATGCAAGTTGGACTTGTAGAGCGGAATGAGTTCCTACTTTTTTTTACCCAAGTTATAATTTCTCATATTTTTTGTACGTCAGAAGGAGATCCCAGGTCTTGCTTGAGATATAATGGTAAGTATATCTCTTAATTTGAAAGTGAATAAGGGAATGGATTTTCAGAGTTGACATAACAAGACAACTTTTATATAAAATCATTAACCAAAGTAAAATGCGTATTTATGCAAGTATTTCTTATTTCAGATGACATACATTAAAGACACTCAAAATTATACTCAATAATAACTAGTGAAATGTCATGGATTGGATACATGTTCAAGATATTGTACTTGAAGTTGGACACATAATGTATGTGGTTGCAATATACAAGTTTCCTCATAATGAGGAATGTCAATTAAATAGACAATAGGACAACAACCTTGGGTTTGTATGTCTCTATAGTCTTGATCTCTCATCGAATGTGCTTTGGAAGTATCATATTGATGATGATCGTAAATATCAAAAATCCTTATAAAATCTAAGATGTTGTGGCAGACATACGTTCGCTCAACATTATTAATGAATGACATGGTTCACTATATTATGCAAAATGGTTGCTCGATAAGAGAAGAAGTACTCAAAATGTTTGAGTACCTGCCTAATCCAAAGTCTTTAAGTGTTAAGATGGATGTAGATATTATGAGTGTCATCATTCTACTATATATACTCTAGTCTTTCATGAAAGCTTCATAATATTAATATTGTATGAACTGAATGAAGCATATACAAATGTTGAAATGCTCTTATATTGAAATCTTTCTAGTTCAACATAAGAGAACGTTTGTCTTAAGCAATGATTGTTTATAGATGAAGGAAGCGCAACAGAATCATGTGTCTGGCCCAAGTGAGAAGGAAAGTCAAAGAGTTTACTATACTTTTGTAATTTCCACACATATGACATCCAAATAGTTGGATGAATGCCACTACTACAACAAGCTGATGTATTGATAGTATGACTATCTAGAATATCTAGGGTCCTTAGAGAAGGATTCGGATAGTGCATCTACATATTATACATCTACATATATTCATTGTAATGGACTTGCTTATTATATAAGATAAATATATAATAATTGTAACTCATTCTTATAATACACTTGCAATTGGTTGCATATGTTTTTTAAAACTAGAACATTTGATCTTAAGGTTTAATAGTCATTTACATGGATGTTTATGCAATTGTTGCAACACTCACCATTGGATAGATAGACTACATATTTTCAGTGGGAGAGCCCTTAGTCCTAGAGAATGTCTCTATGACCTACATGTTAGAATACATTCATTGTTTATTTCTAAATGTTGGATATAAACATGCATTCTAGAATAGACCTATCATAAAGAGTTATGATGGATATAATTCAGATAGTAATCTAACATCTTGAGGACTCTACTAAATTAGAAAATTAATGAATATTTCATAAACATTTCTAAATACTAAAAAAATCAAACCTTAGAGGATCAAACTGAGGAATGAAGATCATTTGACAATGATCTAGAATCTAGCCTTGGACATATATTTGTTGATGATATCAATAGACTAGTAAGAGATAAAACTTTAGACTATCTGAAATTTCAATTCTTACATACTTGTCAGTATTGTATTCGAAGTAAAACGTCCAATGCACCCTTCTCTGGGAATGGTGTAAGATGGCAAGGTATTCATGTTCTCATAAATATTGATGTATTTTGATCATCTATATCATAATAAACATCAATGATAAGTGATATCTATTAGTGACTTTTGTGATATGCGATTTCTTCCTTTCACATTAGAAACCTTAGAAATGTTCAAAGATTTCACATTTTTGTTTAGAACCAAAGTTTGAAGGAAGATGAAATGAATTTGATCTAACAAAGGTAGGAAGTACCTATTAGATGAATTAAAGGAATACCTTATGGAAATGATTATCATTCCTATCTCACTCCTCCTAGTACACCTAAACTCAATAGAGTTGTATGGAGATGCAATTGGATCATGTGAGACATGATTTGATCAATGATGAATATTACAATAATTACCTCTTATTTTCTAGATATATGTAGTAGAGACTACAATATTTATCCTTAATATGATTCCATGCAAATCTGAACCCCAAAACCCTCGTAAGCTATGGTTTGGAACCTAACCTAGTATTGGAAACTTGAGGAGTTAGGGTTGCTTGGTCCATGACCATATCATGGATACAAGTTAGCTAGATTCTTGCACCATAGAGTGTCAGTTCATTAGGAATATAAAGGACGGTATTGTATACCTAGTTTATGGACTTGAGATTCTTAAAAGATTTCATCTCTAAGGATATGATTCTTAGAGGATGACTTTCTTGAGAATCTAGATGAAAATGAAGTAAAGGAACTTATTGAATCTTGAAAAGATAATGAGGATCCTAAAATCATAAACTAAAATGACAATTAAAGATGAAACACTCATACCTCTTCAAATTAGTTTGAGGGTGGATTCCATGTGTTAGTTAGGTCTGATAACAATCTGACTTCATACGATGGAGTTTCTAAGGATAATGACATGGAAAGATGGATGTTAACAAGTAGACTTCATACAAAAGTGTTGTGTATGGACCTTCGAGGATCCACCTATAAGGGTAAGACCCGTAGGTGTAAATGGATCTTCAAGAGAAAGAGGTAACCTGATGAGAAGGTAGAGTCCTTCAAAGTACGGCTCGTATCCACAAGATAGACACGAAGAGAAGACATCGTTTGCGATGAGACTTGTTCTTCAGTGATCGTTCTTAATCCCATAAAAATATTGCTAATTATATATACACAACTTGACTATGACATCTATTGCATCCCTCTATGAATACCTCTCCGAGGATATTCATATGAAGTAGCCACAGGGCTTCATAGTTGAGGAAGGCAAGGTGTGCAAACTTAAGGAACTCTGTCTATGGGCTCAGATAAGCTTCTAGTAGTCGGAGCATAAGATTTAATGAACTTATAAAGGTTATGATTTCATATAAAATCTTGATGAGCCATGTAAAGCTTAGTGGGAGTGCCATTGTGTTCATAGTGCTAAATGTAGGTAATATCCTAATCATTTGTAGTGATATAAGGATGATAATAAGTGTATTATAATCCGGTTTTTTCCATACCTTGAGATAAATGATCTCAAGGATATGTCTTAGATCTTAATTCTGAAGTTTTTTAGAAGTAAAGAGAAGACGATATTGGGACCGTCACATTAGGGGTACACCTTGGGCGTGTTCTATTTTTGGGAAAACCCCAAGGAAGGCCTCCTTCCCTTAAGATATGGTACAGATCTATCTGAAGGGATAACACCTCAAAGAGTTGAGGAAGTGAATACTTAAACTTCTTTCCCTTATGCATCAGTTATGAGAATCCTGGTATGCTAGATGTGTAAAAAAGTTAGATGTCTACCATGTAATAAGAGTAGTAAACTGTTACTAATTGTACTATGGAGATAAAAAACTTGATTGCAGTAATAAAACACCTTCAAAGATGATAAGACTTTTGAGATAGTGATCTCAAAGTCTTATCTTTAAGAACTTACAACTTTATAGATAGTGATCTAAATGGTCTTAACTATAGATGCCTTATAAAATTTAAGACTAGGTCTTAGTCTTAGGAGATAGAGATCTCTAGGAATAAGGGCATTCTGATAAGGATAATTGAAATTACATACATGTTATAATGATAATTGAGTTGTAGTTTTAAAGACACTATAATTGATTTAACTAGATTGAGTATTGGTTGCATAAGATGCAACATTCGCATTAGATGCAAGCATTGTTACTAGGAGATATGCAAGTATCGTAAAAGAACTTGGCGTAGTCTCTCGAGAATAGAGTGACTAGTCAGCTTACCAAGCTATTTTTTTAAATATCTTATTATTAGGATATGAGCGTGGGTTTAAAGATTAGCCCATTAATGGATCTCTTGGCTAGTGGGATATTGTTGGATATGCGAGCCCACAACGTGCCATTATGCATAAATGTTATTACAATTCATTCCATGATCTGAACTAAGGAATAACTAATTTGTATAATAGGTCCCTTACGTGCCATTATGCATAAATTTTATTACAATTCATTCCATGATCTGAACTAAGGAATAACTAATTTGCATAATAGGTCCCTTAGTACAATTAGGATTTTGTACCACGGCCATCTTAATGATCATACAGCTGTTGATTCAAATGTTGAATCATAGATGTTTGTGCTTGGATGATATCTAAAGAGTTAGATTGAGGACTCATCAAGCACTATCAAGTGATTGTGATCTCCAGCCTGAGAAGAGATGGCATTTCTTCTCTGAAGGAAGATATCTAATCGACCTCTTGGTGGAGGTCCTCTGCAAAGGAACAGAAATTCAGAGTTGTTAGATAAGTCAGGTCAAAGACTGATTTAACGAGATCGAGATTACCATGACCTATATTGTATACTGTCGTGGTATATGCACACATCCTCTTACTAGAGATATATGTGTTACTATATGTTTAAGTACGTACATTTGGCATACCCATAGGTTGATGATCTAATCAAGGTCTATACATTGACGCGATGGTGTGCATACAAAAGCATATGAGTAATACGATCTCTCAAAGGGATCATATAGATTCATTACCGAACCATAAGACATGAGCTCACTCACGAGATCTTGGGATCAAATCCCATGCACGGTCACCTCATTTTCGAAGCTTGACTGAATTTATAGGTTTGATATATGCTTTTGGAAAGTATGTGATCAATACCTAGGTATGATATATGCTTTTAGAAAGTATAAGATCGATTCAAACTCCCAATGATCGAATGAGAAACTTAATGATAAAATACTAAAGAAGGCAGTCTAAATAACATCTAAAACTTTGTGTTTATTCTAGGTCTTCCAGTATGCATGATGTACAATTATTAAGAATAATCGAGGTTGATTTGATCATAAACGATTTTATAATTATTACGCATCCATTCCGAGGGAGTGATGAAATAGGTTTGGATTTTAGTGACTCCTCTCAATAGAGAAGTAATCTAATCTTAGTACAAATGTTGGACATTAATCTGAATATGATTCATATGCAATGAGTAGATTAGATCTACTACTTTGATTTAATCAAGCATCAATGAGAGTTCCCCAAGATTTGGATTTGAGATATGATCTCAATATCCAAGTTACTATATGTGTAACATAGAATCGTCTAGTCCTTATCTCCAAGTACATGCAGAGAATGCGTATTATTCGTAAAAGAGATCAAGTATAATTTCATTGTTGATAATGTATATGAGCATTGGGGATTAACGATCAAGAATAATATGAATATATTTAATATTATTTGGACATATGAGAAGAGTTATATAAGATAATTGAATATAATTTAATTATCAAGGATGTGAATAATGTGAATGAGATTCATATAATACGGGACATGAGAATGGTCATCTAAGATAATTAAATATGGTATAATTTTCAATAATATGAATAACATGGATATCACTATCCAAATTAGTCATAAATATTATAAATATGATTTATAATATATTAGAGAGAGATATATGTAAATAAGATTTATGAACTAAATGTTGATGTGAATTGGATTCACATTGTACAATTTATTGTAAATGCAATTCACATTTTATTGGGTGGTTAAATTTAATTCATAATTATCAATGGTTTTGTTTGACATTATAAGAAATAATTTACAATAATTATTTGGTGATATTTTGTTGAAAAAAGATTTCATGAAATAAGACTTACTGTAATGAGATTACATTAGGATTGGAGAGAGATCTTCTCTCTCCAATAAAGGTGGTCGTCCACCATGTATAAGGGGAAGGAGGCTATCTCCTTCCCCCTTACATAGTAGGAGGATCTCTAGTCTTATTTCATTTTATATACTTTCGATTTAATTAAAACTAAATACGTTAATATTATTTACAACATATTTAATTTCTTTTAAATAAAATTAATTATTGTTGTAAAATTTTACAACAAAATTTCAATCATTGATTTGAATTAGGAGTGCTCCACCATCAAATTTAGTATAAAAGAAAGGATAGACCTAGCCTTCTTTTACTCATTAAGAAGACAACACTTTCTCTACCTCATTCTCATGGTCGTCCCATCTCTTTCTCAACGACCATCCATATGTTGACCTAGAGAATCCCACAGTCATTACGACGTCGTTGTGCTGCTTGATTGGATTGACTTCTCGTGGATCTCCATCTTCTTCGGTGCGCTTCGATCAAGAAGAAGGCATCACATTTCGTGAGATAAAATCAGGAGGCTCCTCACTCGTATCATCAACTTGGATTGCGGGATGCCCGCATCTGCAAATGCGGCCTTTGTTGATCTGAATTGAGACAATAGAATCTCTTACATTAGAGATTCGATTACTATCACGCTTCGAAAGGTATTCTTTTGAACTTGTTTATGATCTTTATGAAACAATTGGATAAGTGTTCTCGAATATCATTTGAAAATTTTTAAATTCCGTTGCCCCGCCCAACTATTATGTCTAGTCACTCCCAATTGCATATGATGCCATTTTCATGCTTCTATGGAGTGCTTAAGATTTTACCCATAACCATCAGTTTGAATGTTTTCTTTGTCTTCTGTCTACCTTTCTAAGTGACTACAAAAGGGAGGAGAAAAATATTTAAAGCTTAATAGCTTATGAAAGAGTTGTATTAAGGGGGAGAAAAGAAATAAAGCTTAAATTTTTTTTATAACCCTCATTAAGAAGGCATCATATTTTGTGACACAAAATTAGGAGAATCCTCGCTCGGATCATAAACTTGGGTTGCGAGAAGCACGCATCTCATCCACACATCCGCAAGTGCAACCTTCATTGGATCGGACTTGAGACAGGAGAATAATCTCTTACTTTAGAGATTGACGATCGCTACCATTCATCAAAAGGTATTATTTTGAGCCCATTTATGATCTTGATGAAATGATTAGAGAACTGTTCTCGAATCATGTGGTTTTATCATTTGAAAATTTTTAAATTCCACTACCCTGAGAAGTTAGTATTTCTAGTCATTCCCAATCGCATATGATGAGATCTTCATCCTTCTGTGATGTGCTTATGGTTTTATCCATAACCTTCAATTTCAATGTTTTTTTCGTCTTTTGTCTACCTTTTTAAGTGACTACAAAAGGGAGGAGAAAAATATTTAAAGCATAATAGCTTAAGAAAGTGTTGTATTGAGGGGTAGAAAAGAATTAAAACTTAAAATTGTTTTATAACCCTCATACACCTTACAACTCAAAGAATTAAATGTTTTTTTATTCTTTTAGTAAGGAGATGAATTAACATTAAAGTTCAAAATTATTTTGATTATTTTCTAACATACTTTGACTTATTCAAGTTTTATTTAGAATTATATTATTATTTTGTTATATTTCCTTAATCTTTTGAAAACATTTTGTCAACAATAAAAGGTGGAGATTGTTACTTCTTTGTTTATAAGATATTTAAAAGATGACACACACATAACATATATCGTAGTCACTCACTTGTGTATTATGATTGCTTGACTACAAGTACGATTCAACTCAAGACTGTTGACTTTATGACATCATCTTTAAAGCAGCAAAAGCTTAGAAAGTTGTTTAACTTCATCAAAAAGTTTTTGCATTATTTAATTGTATTGTTTATGGAAAGTTGTAACCTCTGGCAAGCTTCTTCATACAATTTTCCTAGTCAAGATATCGAACAAATCAACTTAGATCATTGACTCCTTTCATAGTGGTCGACCATCAATGATCGACCATTAAGTTTTACTTGATAGATCACCCTTGATCGACCACAAATTTCTTCCTGATCGATTATATTTTGAATTTCAACCTAACGGTCAGAAATGATCGATCATACCTTTTAACGGATTGATTATTTTGATATGATCGATCATATCTTATTGGTTGATCGATCATTCTACCAAATCTGCACTGATTTATTGCTAACCTTGTTTCTAACAACCATATTTTTTGGAACCCTACAAAAGGGACACTAAACCTATTATTGGAAGGCATACAATGCCAGTATTTACTCATAATCTCTATAGAAAGGATAGAAGCTCTCTTTGAATGATTCGCTCGACAATTCTATATTGTGTTCTTTGATTCATTCAATAATTTTGAGCATCATTATGGTTGGATCTAGCATTTAAGATTCGTTATCAGATCGGCATAGTTCGATCATTTTCCAGTGCTCAAGTTTTTCTGATGGCGGACAGAACTCTTTTGACAACTTTCTCTAGCCCAATGATATTTATTTTGTGAATTATATTTCTTATTCACATATGGTATTTGTGATATAATTGTTATGCTTAAATTTGAGAATATCTATGCAATTATAATCCATTGGTTATCCTTAGATATAACTTCTCTTGATTAAAATATTATTTTTTATATCTATGAAAAGGATTATTATATTAGAAAAGATTATTTCAAAATATATGTGTTTTTTTATTAACATCTTATGTAGGAAATTGTAAATGTTTGATCCCTGGGATTGTAGGAAACACTTGGATCTGCAGATTTTGTCGATCAAGTTGAAATTTGAAGAAAGTCAAAGTATGCATGTTCTTATGCAAGTGTTGATTTTGGTGGCTGATCCAAGATTATGAAGCATAAAGCTTTGTTGATGGTTGAGATATTCACGTAAATGTATCAAGATTTTTAGTGAAGCAGCTGGTTAGTGCCGCTAACAGAGAAATCCTGAGTCAGGAAGACTCATGTTGTGGTTTTTATCCAAGTAGGTTTCCACATTAAAATAATGTGCAATTTGATGCTTGGCTACTTTTTTTGAATATTTTGTGCTTTTGAAAATGTCATAAAGTTTCAAAACTGCCTTGGACCACTATTTACCTCCACTCCCTTAGTGGTATCATGATCCCTAAAGTCACAGAGGTGAACTGTGACCTACTACTTTGCAGAGCAGCTTGGCTCCAACCTAGTTTTGATCATTCAACTACCTATAGGGGTTTGAAATCCTACAAGAGTGGAAATGAAGTGAGGTGATGGGCCTTTAGGTGCAGGAGGGGTGAATGCCCAGTGGGTTCCCATTTTATGCAAGGAACATCCCAGAGTGAGATATAAGGGATTTTGGGAGAAGAGAGTGATCTTCAAAGGTTGGGGTGGAGTTTGTGATTAAGTAGATCAAATGGGAAAGAGATGGAGAGAGAGGGAGAGAGCAGGTCATTGAAAGGATAAGGAGTGATCGGGAAAAGGGGAGAAAGAGGAAAGGGAGGAAGGATCAAGAGAATAGAAGGTTACATAATTTACACTAAAGGTGTATGTAAACCTTAAGGCCATGAATTAGTTGGTTAAAACTCGATGGAGGGGTGCTCCTCCTTATCTCAGCAGTTATTCTGAGTTGCAATGATTGTGGTTTAGGTTGATGGATCTCCCTCAATAGGAGAGGGTCATCACTTGATAGGGAGGGAGACTTTGGTCATCGAGCTCACCTGAGCTCATTCTCTTTCTCTCTGAGATGGTGGATGATTAGAGAAGTAGTCGAGGGTGAGGATTTTGTTGGGGGTGCACTAGTGTTTAGTGAGGGCTTTGTATGTGGTTGGAGCTCTGAATAGGTAGTGGATTCAATGGGGAGAGATTCAGAGGTGGTTAGAATGGGGGGTGGAGAAGCATGTCACAAGAAGAATAGGAAAGGTGGAGGTGGTTGGATGAATTAACCGTGGGATCAACTCCTATAGACAATGAATTACATCATCATTGAGCGAAAGGGTTGTGAATACCATAGCCAAAGACCATTGTGGGAGAGGAATTACATCATTAAATCATCTCGGATCCAACAACTAGGAATGAGGCATGCATTAAGAGGAGGGTGGCGACACATTGTGGTTCCTAGAATCGCCACATGTCATGCTAAAAAATCAAAAATAAATAAAAATAAAAATTAAATAATAGATCACTCAAAATTTAAAACTTCCTTTAGGAAATTGTTCATCTCAATGGGATCTACACCTTTCGCGGAGAAATCAAACTAAAACGACCTCATATGTACAAAGTGAAAATTTTGGGGCTATTCTATAGACATAAAATACGTTTATTTTAATGTTTTGATTTTTTTCTGATTTTTTAAAACTATATACAAATAAAATAAAATACTTAATTATATTTAAATATCAATCCATGTTTCAGATGTTTAATAAATAAGAAAACAAGTAAAAAAATAACGATATACTTATTTATAGTATATAAACAAGGTAAAATTATTCCTTTTTATTTTTCTTGGATTTTAAATATCGTGCATTTTTTTAAATGCAAAAAAGAAGATAAAAAGGACACATATCACAAAGAATTATTCATATAAATAAATTGATTTACCTAAGTTATCAAATAAATATCACAAACAATTAAGTCCCAAAGCCCAAATTTCACATATCAATATGATTCATTCGATTTTGATCTTATTTTATTGATAATTTAATGCATACTAATTAAAAGGTGAGTAGATTTTATAGGAAATTGTATGGAGAAGATGTTGAATTCACATCTTTTGTCTCAAAATTAGGTTTTGGGTTTGTGCTTCATATTCACAAGTAAGTATTTTTATGATATTTTTAATTTATTAGTATTAGTATTAATATTTTGTATATAATGGAGTTCAGTTCGTGATATTTAGAATTAACATGAATTTATTAAAAATAGATGAAGATGTGCTACTTATAAGTGAAATGTGTACAATATTTTCAACTCAATTTTTGTTATTTTTATATGTTATTGCTTCTTATTTACATATGCATGAATGATATTGATGAAATATATAAACTAAAATGAAATTATTTGCTAAGGAACTGAACTCTATTTTCAACATTTAGTTAGAGGGAACATGGTTTCATCTAATACCCCAGGGATAATTTGGTCCATGGAAACAACTGTCAGTAATTTTCCAATGAAAAATAATACATGATTATGTAATGTAAGAGTTAAGTATTATGAGGTTATCCACGTAATTGATGAGTATGGATGATTCAACACATAAATATGGAATTATGCACAATTATATGTGTAAAATCCCTTCTAACTTTAACTATAAGAATAATAATTGACGATAATGATTGCTAACTTATTGATTATCGTAGTAGTTTAAACTTCCTCTTTACGTAGTGACATCATTTGTTATTTTTGGATGAGAATAATAACATGAACAAGGTAGCTATGGAGAGGCAACGCTTATGAGAAAAGGAGAAGCAATACAAATGCTATTGAAATCAAAAGTCGAGAATCATTGGAAGTTTTTCATGGAAACTTAGGAAGGGGAAGAGACTAGCATCAGAAAAATATCGAACAAAAATAGGCGAAGGGATAAAATACTATGAGTCAAGATGAAACTAGAATATGAATTTTTTCTAAGAACTTATGTGTTACTCGGTAATTAGATTTTAGTTTTTTTATCTAAATATATATGGCCAAACAAATGGTTTGGATCAATTTATTCAACCCAATCAAGCACTCCAACTAGATTTGAGTGGTTTTTATTTTCTACATAATAACTCATCAGTTTGATCATTTTTCCTCTGATTCTTGGCTTTACCTATTGCACCAACCAGTTCAATTTTTCAAACCTTGGACTGAAGTACATGTATGTTTTCATCTTTAATCGGATTTTATTATACTTTTAAGGAAGGAAATGAAGATGCAATTATTGACCAACAGTCTCCAAACGGAGTACAAGTATCTTCACTCTTATTCTCCAACAAGTTTGCGACTTGATAAGTATTTCAATATAACTATTGGTTTTTTCCATTAGTTTGTATTAGAGCCAATCATGATGCCTTTTTATTGGGATTAGTTGTTTATAGATGGGGATTCCTTTTTATCCAGAAACTCGGCACACATAATATATATCATTGAATAATTAGAGTCGATTGTTGTTGTCATTCCATTCAACATGTTATGCCTAAGCTTTTTCATATCGTTACAATCTATCAATTACTAAACTAAAGCTGGGTTCTTCCAAAGATTTAGACGTGTGTTCACCATTTACAGGACACCTATTACCTCCCTATTTCTCCCTCTCTTTCCTCCTCTCTATTCCTCTCTGTCCACTCTCTTCGTTATGTCACCACAAACCTCAATATCTGATTGCATCACCACCCTTCTTCAATCGGAAATGACAAAGTGGTGACACATGCCCCAACATTCCCCTCTCGATCTGATGTGCCTCCTCCTAACTCTCCCATTCTCCGCATAAAACCATGTGCTTCTTCTTTCCATGATTTCTTCTCCACCATTGACACTATTGTTGAGAAATATAAATAGACATATATTAAGAGATCTTGTCACTTACATCGACGTCTATGGACCATGGAGGTACGAACATTTTTGTCGTTGACGAGATGACCATGGAAGTCATCCTCTTCATCATCATTGCTTAATACAAAGTCAACCACAGAGGTGCGAACATTATTGCAGCTGGCAAGATGACTATGGAGGTGTGCCTATTATCGTCACTACTCAAGGTATCTGCTTGGAAGTCAATTCTATAGACTTGAACTTTCTTACTTAGATGGGTCTTATCTTTTTCCTCTTTTGCAGTTTATGACTTCTGCGTTATCACATTTCCCCTTCCTATACAGTTCGGAGCATCAAACATGGATGAAGAAGGGAAGAGAAGGATTCGTGCACACATGAGTGTGATTGCTCCATATAGTGGAGGATGCATCGAAGATATTCTAACTCAGTTGAGGTTTCTTGTTTGTTTTCAGTGCTGTTCAGTTGTGGTTATCATGGGGGAAAAACAATGCCTCATCTATGAGGAAATACCAACCAATGTCAATTCACGACTCAACATCTATTATTCGGTAACCAATTCCTTCATGTTAATTTGGATGATTTCTTATGCTACTTGGTGATCGACAGCATGTAGAAACTGTTCTATCATACGCCCTCGAATTTGAGAATGCACACCGAATGTGTTATTTGGAAGAACAAATCTCCTGCCTTTGTTCATTTATAATCTAAACCTTTTGCCTTACATCTTTCTTCATGGAATCACATGATTGTATCATGTATATCGCGTGAAATGTAAGCATATTAATAAAACTTATTTCTGTAAGGAATGTAAAGGTTGTATTATTCACCTAGTGCTTATTTGTCATTGGTTGGTGAACTAATCATTCAATATGAGGAATCAGATTTGATTCTACAATCAATATTTTTTATTGAATGATATATTATGGATTTGGATTTGGTTCTCATATAACATATCATCTGATCTTCAACTTCATATTATCTTTATTGTCTATGAGATACTGAGATAATTTTTACAGAAGAACTTTTTCTAAGGTTACTGTTTCTGGAAATTCCTTCAGTTCTTCTTAGATCTTTTATCCATTAGAGTTCTAAATTGATAATAATTATAAAAAAATATTTTACTGTTAAGTTTACCTATGCCACAAGGCTTAATATATAGTAAGATAGGACTGTAAAATCGTTAATAATAGGAATCCAATAGTCGCATCCATTACAAGCATAAGTATGACATATACAGGAAGAAATTGCATCTTTTACATGGTTGACGATGGGTAAGAATATCTAATCTATTTAAATTTTTATTTTGTTATATCATGCTTGCTAATTTTTTCACATTATATTATGTTGACATGTCCTACTCTAATCTTCATCTTATATATTTAAATTACATTAAAACCATCTTCCTTTTGAAAATGACTATTTATGCTATGATTCTAAGCAAAAACACAATAGATAGCTCATTTATGTAGAAAACATGGTATATTTGATGTTAAGTTTATGATCTTATTTATCTGTGTCACGTACGATTTATGCTATATTGGAGCATCAAATGAGTATTGACATGAATCATTTTTTGTCATGTTCCATGGCTTGAAAGGATCTGCATTACACAAGAGCATGTGTAAGTATGTTCCCATGGACTCGGTTGAAAAATGAGATAGTACCAATGACTCACTTCTAGGTTAAATACTTGGTGGTATGTCCACAATCTACCCTTGATGAATCTCTGATTTATCATCATAATATCTCATTATTATCCTTTGAGCTTGAACAAATTAGTATAATGTACAATTAATTCTCTTTAATTAATAACTAATACCTAATTTGTAATTAACTCTAATTATTGAATAAAATTAACTACATTTTATTTTATTTTTCTTAATTTTTTTCTTATTAAAAAAATCAAAAAATTAGATTAAATTTTGTCTATATTTATTTTGGCATTAATAGAAATCAAAAATACAAAAAATGAAAAAGATTTAAAATCGAGTGTTTTTATCTGCTAAAAATAATTTCCAAAATTTTTAATTTGTCTATTTTATCTCTTTTGATTTTTTGTTCAAAATGAAACTTGTAGTTTTCATCGAGATCTACAATTTATTTTTGACTTTTTCTAATTTTGTTTTCTTTTATTTCTTTTTGATTTTCTCCTTATTTTCTTATTTTGAATAAATTCATTGGGCCATGTTGTGCTCTAGATCTGCCACGCAGCCCTCTTCCCTTGTTCCACACAACGCTTCCCTACACCACTTTATCAGATCTAGCGATCAGATCTCGACCATTCCTCCGCGCCTTCACCACAACCATTGGATCATGAGAACTAACGAACACCACCTCATCTTCCTCCTCCAGGGCCTTCTCTCCCCCACGTAAAACCTCAATGTCCACCTCTCCCCTCTCTTTTTAACACCCTCTTCAAGCAACCCCTCCATGACCTAACGACAGCCCCACATAGCCCTAATTTCTTCCATCCTCGCCATGACATCACTCCTCCTCGATCCTATCCCTAATGCCAATGTTGGACATTACAAAACCCTCTGCCACCCACCTATACGAGCAACCTCCACTTATAAAATCGATGCCTCCACCCACATCCCACCTCGTCCACCGTTGCACAGGCTTAAGCCAAGCTCCCCTCCTCCTCTCTATGACATAGAGAGGACAGATCAAGGATGAGCGATGATGTAGAAGCCTTTGTGTAGACCCTTGGCTGTCCGACCAAGTCACGGTCGTTTCACAACCGTTCGAGCTTGGAGGCTCATCTGCCCTCGAGGAGCGACGATCGGGCAACCTTCTCCTCTCAGACCAAGCCACATCCTCTGATCCGCTGTCTTCTCCAATTCGGTATTTTCCTCTTCTTTTTATTTTATTTTCTCTTATTTTTCTAGATGCCCATACCTCCCCCGTTCAATTCAATGCTCCACCACTTTCATCAGATATCACTCTCGTTCGCGGGAGGTACATATCACCTTCCCCTTCCTCTGTTACCCCCCTCTACTCTAGGTCATCTCCTCCGTCGAAGGTGAAGGAGATCACACCACGAGCTTCCACTTATTTTCCCACTATCTCGCTATTCAATTCCTTACATTTCGACTATTCCCCTCACTAACCATTTGCAGTTTCTCTCTACTAGCTGGACTTCAGGTGGTGCTCCATTCTAAAGCTCTGCCTCCTGCGTGGGTCATTGTCTCCCATCTCCTACCAGCATCGCGCCTCCACCATGCTTCAACCTTCACTGCCAGGAGCTCCGAAGCCTTCCTAGACCTTCAACATGTATAAATAATGGCGGTGGTGCTCTGGCAGCCTCGTCAGAGCTCCAAACATGCTGCCTCCAATGTGGCGGAGAGTGGAGGCTATAAGTACAGGTGACATTAAATGGTGCCCATCTGGTAGCCATCCAACAACTGTGATGCAGCTGCGGCATCCCGTCGAAGTAAGAAGGCTCGGTGGGACTGAGCCTCGCCCGAAGCACCTCAGACCGCCACGTGGCCTAAGGCACCTGCAGTAGCACCAAACCACTATCCAAGCCTAACCCGTGCATGTGTCATGCGCGTGCAGTTGGCTAAATTTCCTCAATGCCCTACCACCTTTCAGAATTAGCAAATAGGTACTTCCTAGGTGTGCGTACCTCATGTGTTGTGTGCTTGGTAAGGTTCCAACCAAACCTAAATTCCAAGGGTCCGACTGAGCTCCAAACTTTGATTTTTTGAAGACAAGTTTGAAAGTTAAAATCAATCCAAGTTCTTTCTTTTTGTTTTTCTTCTCTTTTCTACACTTATAGGCATAAGTTTTTGCTAGGTACTAGCAAAGGCAAGTATGAGGGGGTGACGAACCTCCATTTCATCACCTTTATTCTTTCATTTTGGCCTTTAAACCCTAGCCAAATGTGTGTAAATAACATTATTTTGCATAAATTAACGTTCATTATTTATTGTGTAAATATTACATAAAAGACCATACTAAAGCCAAAATAATATTATAAATAAAATAAACAAAAAAGAAATAAAATACCAACGGTATCTTATGAACATAAACCTATAGACCTAGGAATCATGATGAGTGAGTCGACAAGGAATAAAGTAGGGGGAGATAAGGATAAAAAATACAATTAAATTTGTTATTTATTTTGTCAAATAATGCATTTTTTGCGACCTATTTTATTCTTTATTAGTTATTCTTCAAATCAATAAACTTTGTACATGATAGTTGTAGATAAAAATACATAGAAAAATACAACATTTATTTCACACAAAAATAATACAATGTGTAAATTCTACACTCAAAATAAAAAACCAAAACCCAAACTTCTATGACCCATATATTCTCTACATGAACTCAAAATGCATAAAAATCACTTTAATTATGTATAACTTTTAATATGCAAAGAAATAAAGGTGGCTTCATTTAATTTGGAGTTAAGATTCAAAAGTTAGGTTTTGGACCCTTAGTGTACATTATACCTAAATAAAACATTCATTTTATTTATTCTTTATATTTTCATTAATTTAGATATTTATAATTTTGTAAATATTCTTGAGTATATGTGTATAATTAGAATAAAATAAAATCACCAACACCTAAATAATTAAGTCTATCTCTATACCTTGATGGATATACAATACATACCTATATAATTAATACCCATATTTAATTAAGTGTCCAAATAAACTCAGAAAAATATAATAATAATATATTTGTGTATATTTAAGTTAGTTATAAATATATAAATTACGTATATAAAATAATAAAATCTAAATGCAAAATATAAATAAAATACACATTATATAGGTAAATATATATATAAACATACTTGTAAAAAGTAACCTATAATAAATTAAGTTGTAAAAATACATTTATTAATTGTTATTAATTTTAAAATAATTTTTCGATTACCTATAATAAATTATTAAACATACTTGTAAAAAGTAACCTATAATAAATTAAACACATACTTCATCGATTTTTTTAGGCCACCATGATTACCAAGTCACCTCACGCTCTTCTTCAATTCTATTCCCATCATGTTCATCCTTCACATGCCATCATCAAACTCTATCGATCTCCATGGAGCCACGAAATAATCTCGATTAATATTAGCACTAACCCTTGTTTATAAATAAAAACCCATTTCATTCTTCGATTCTTTATCCCTCTTCGATTCTTGAATCCCCTTTCTTTTTTCCTGTATGTGTTCCCGGTGACAATGAGAGCATCCCCAAAGGTCCAGGAGGAGAAAGGAGGAGAGGAGGAGGTATAAGTCATCGCTTTAACGAGGCCTCTACTCCGTGGCAAAAACCAGGTTTGAGTTTCACATTTTATTGAATTTTATGTAGTTTTAGATAGTGTAGTTTCATTCCTATCATTTATTTTGCAATTAAATCTGTATCTTAGGATAAAATCCAATTAGTCCGATCACTAGAACTCACTGCTTTATGAATCTCCATTTCATGTTCTTTATTCTATCATTTTGGCCTTAAAAACCCTAGCTAAATGGTTGTAAATAACATTATTTGTGCAAATCAACACTCATTATTTATTCCATTTATTGTATAAAAAATATAGTTTTTAATGCAAAAATTATAGAATAAAAAAAGAAAATAAAAAGAATAAAATATAAAAGGTATTTAATGACCCTAAACCTAGTGACCTAAGCATCCTTATGACTGGGTTGACAAAGAATAAAGTAGGGGAGACAAGGGTCAAAATCAACAATAAAACCCTAACTTGTATACTCTAATATTGCATTTTTGAGACCTATTTTATTCTTTATTATTTATACATCAAATAAAGAAATTTTATATGAAAGTTGTAGAAAAAAATTCATAGAAAAATACAAAAATTATTGCCTTTAAATGTATAACTTATAATAAGCTATTTAATGATGGTGGCTTCATTTACTTTGGAGTTATGATGTAAAAGTTAGGTTTTGGACCACCATTGTATAATGTACCTGAATAAAATATTCATTTCATTTATTCTTATTATTTTTTTTATAATTTTATATTTTTTTATAATTTTTTAGATATTATTTATAATATATATACATATTTAGAATAGAATAAAACCATAAAAAATAATAAAATAAAATAATATATAAAAAATACATAGATGAATTATAATACTTATACATATATATTTAATACCCATATTTATTGAAGGGTACACATAATATCAGAATAATATAGTAAAAATATAATTATGTGTATAAAAGTAAGTATAAATACACAAATTAAGTGTATAAAATAAAAAAATATAAAATACAAAATAAAAATAAAATGTACAAAACATAGGTAAATAAATAAAAATCATAATAACATACTACATAAAATGAAAAACATTTATTATTTTACCAAAAATTAAATAATTCATTTTCTATTTTATTTTGAGATAAGATCGATTTTATTTTCTGATTTATCTTTTTATGGATGATGTGGACCAATCAAGGCTCGTCATCCATTGACCTGGGTCAACTGTATGACCCAGGTCCCAAACCTGTCATAATAGCATAGGACCCCATTTTCCTTGATTTTTTTTCGACCTGATTTGTTCATTTTTTTGGGAAGATTCCTCTTCGATTTTTTTCCCTCGATCAATGCTCTATCACACCAGCTTGATTCCTCGGGCTGGGGGCATCTGAATCGAGTGTCCCACCTCTATATTATTCCCATGTTCACCATCTGTACATAACCACCCACTCCACCTTCCTCTAAATTTTGAATCCCATTTACCACATTTTTGCCCTTCTTGAGTCCTAGGGCTTGAGCTCCGTGACAAGGAGCTCTTCCAACGATTAAGCGGGTCGAGGAGGCATGGTAGAGGGTGGTTTCATAATCTTTGGCAAACCTTGTCGTGAGGTAGCCATCTTGTTGGCTCAGACCAACTCGAGGTCTCTTTTATTACTTTCTAGATAGATCGTAGTCTCTAGTTTATTTTTTGTCATTATATTTAGTTTCTATTGCTTGTATTAGCTAAGATTTATTCCTTCGTATCTCGTCAGAGCTTAACTCCGACGAACCCTCCTCTGTACCTTCGACTATTTTCTGACCTGCACTTCACCTCCCCTTTATTCCCCTTTGCTTTATATGCATCCCTACACCTTCCATTCACCCTGTTCCTCTTTGGATCAGGAGATTCTTTCTCCTCCACCACCCCTTGGCCAAACAACATCGTAATGCCCCATATTTCGCCATCTCCACCAACAAAACCCCCAGGAACCCCCACTTGTGTGTGTGTGTGCGTTTATTGCGAGACCTAGAGGTAAAGGACCCAATTAGGTCGATTTTGAGCAGTAAGGAGGCTTCCTGGAGCTGACTTCTTCTCTGAGCTGCTGGGACCCACCAATGGGTCATGACCACCTTTTAGGGCTCTAGGAGCTGCTGGACGTCGACAGGAACATGAGACGACACATGATGGAGGCTAGGGCGACCGGAGCCATGCACAACATCAGATTTAAGCTCTCCTTCCATGAGTTCTTGACCTATTCTTCGAGAGCCTTCCTCCGTTGTTGGATCAGAGGCCATGTCCCAGACGAGGCAGCTATCGTTCGATCAGGAGGAGTTTCGACCATCAGATCCTTTCCTAAGGATCTAATATTAGGAGTCATCAACGAACCATCATCGTGCACGGAGAGGAAGACGCGTGGTAAGTGAATACATCTTAGTCGTCGTCCTCCATGCATTAGGTGGTGAATTTCATACATACCCTTGTTTTTATTTTGTTTTCATATTAGTCCTATAATTTGTATTTTTAAGTTTAAAACCTTTGAAAAATTTACAAGGAACCCATGTTACTTATTTGATATTACTTTTGGGTCCTACCTATGTCTCCTCACGTGCGGTCCCACGTGAGGTGGCGATTTTGCACATATGCCCTCACGGCTTTTTATATTTTGAATTAGTATTTTAAATTTTAATATTAGTGTAAACATTTTGGGTATTTTGTAGAAACAACCTCACACTTAAATTTAATTACAAATATGCCCCTATCAGTTCATTAATTTCTGTGATTATTTTCCATTTATTAAAAATATCATCTATGCTCCAAATATTATGAAAAATTAGGATTAAGTGTCTTCTTACTTTTAGTTTCATGCCATATTTTTGCATTTTAGCTACTTTTAAAAAACACATTTTATCCCTATTTGAATTAAAAATAACAAAAAAATATAAAACCTTTTTGAAAACTCCAAAAAAATATATTTTATTTAGTATATTGCATCTCCAAACCGAAAATCCTTAAAAATATAAAAGAAAAGGACTAAAAATTATAAATCTTCAACATCTAGTAAAAAATCAAAAAAATCACCAAAAAGCCACAAAAATATTTAATTTTGTTTTTGAATTTTCTTTATTTTATTATCTATCTTTAAAATTGATTTGGAGAAATTTTGACACTTTTTTTTATTTTTATACTCCAAAATAGTTCAACCTATTTATTTAATCCCTATTTTAGATACGTTGACTTTAGAAATAAATAAATTATAGAAAAATTCCACAAAAATCATAAAAAATAGTATAAATGTATATAAACCACAAAAAGCTTTTTATTTCTAGAATTTTGATTACTTTTAGTTGTATTTATAATTATATTACTCTATATTGCATATATTTTCCTTATATTATTATATTAAAAAGAAAAAGAAATTACAAATAAAAATTATAAATAAAATAAAAATTATAAATTTTAAAACATACACACACACAAACACACACACAGACACACACACACACATATATATATATATTAAAATCCAATCTATATATATAATTAAAAACCCGCAAAAAACACTAAGACAAGAAGAAGGAACAGAAAAATTATACTTCACTTGCACAATCTATCACGTTTGCTCCTTGTGTTTGATACTCTACATACTTGGACTATACAGACATTTTGTAGAGTTAAATAAAATAACTTTTAACTACACACATTTATTTACATTGCTATATTTATTTGTGGATTAATTGTTGAATTACTTAGGGTTTCTAAGGTGGTCGCTTCAGCGACATTGTAGTTATCGCCTTGTGTAGACTACATTAGACCCTCACAAAATCCAAGTTATCAAATGGCACTGTTACCGGTGAGTGACGCTGCATAGATTGGATCTTTGTGTATTCTTCTTTCTTGTCCATTTGTCTTTTTATTTATGTTTCATTTATATTTTATATTATTTGTTGATCTGTCTAACCACTCTTCTTGTTTGATCTTGTTGCGAGTGGACCACAGATTGAGGATGATTTTCTTAGGAAATTCGGTGCATCCCTTGAGATGAGGAGTTTGTGTTATGACTTCACTGCTAGGAGAGAGCGACAAATTGGGACTTGGAGGATTTTTGAAGAAATGGCACTTTTATTTTAATTTTTGTTTTTTAATTTTATTTTATTTTATTTATAATCTGAAGTGAGAGAGAGACATATATATCTGTAGTAATTTGGACTCTCCAAGACACTGCCACTTAACTAGGACCATTGTCCGAGTGATTGTTAACTTGGGGGCATTGTCGATTATGACGCGTTTTCTTCCCTTTCTTTTTATTTTTTTTCACAATTTTCTTTTTATTTGTTTAGTGTGACTGAGCCCTAGTTCTTGGATTTGCTTTCTTGATATATTAAGGTCCAAAGCCCTAATTATATTTGCATGTACCTATAGATTCATGGTTGGACTTAGTCAAATATAATTGTTTGCTATTTTAGACTTGAGATCGTGTGCTAAGAGAAGCTCTATATAGCGCTTGCAGTACCTACTGTGGCGGGCACCAATGAGCTTCTGAGACCATACCTTCGGTCTCATATCTAGATAGTTAGCATCTGATGCTTCACGATAATAGCATATCCTTTCTTGGGAGATTTCATAGGTTGCATTGCATATAGATAGGATTCAATTCTGCCTAGCATCCTTGCATGTAGAGAGTTGGAGGCAAGGTGAGCATTTCTACTTAGCATTCATCATTGTTTTCACCTCGCATTGCTTTTCCGCTATCTTCCTCTTATTTTAACAACATAACATCTAAAGGAATTGTCTCCTCATTAGGTTCGTCCATTCCTATTAAAAAATAAAAAAAAAGTGATAACCATTAAAATTGGGGTTGCTAGATTACTCGACCCTAAAATCAAAAAGAAAAAATCCATATCTTGGGAAGAGTAACCCCCTCATTGTATTCGCATTTTATTTTCCACATACACACTAAGGATTAGCACCCCAATCCCAGACCTACCTACTTGATTGTACAATTTTATGAAATTCACCTAACTCTAAATTTCGAAAAGATAAAAAGACCGAACTTTCACGGTCGTCATTGTGTTGAGTTGCTAATTTGAGGGGTTTGTTTTGTATATATTTGTTGTGTTTGTTTGTGTGCATACTCGACCTTCTATGTGCATTTGCGCCTTTTTCTTCCATATCTTGACTTGACCTTCATGCTCTCTTGATCCCTTTCTTTTGTTTAGGAGATGGCCAATTGAAGTGATTTTTATCCAGACTTTGTGGATCCCTAGTACACTCCAGCCAGTTCACCTCCACTTTTCCAGTAGGACTTTGCGCATGATTCTTCTTTCTGTACGTATCTGCCTAATCCACTGTTTTAGGCATCGGATTTTTACCGACCATCACCACCCACGTACTTTTATAATCCACATTTCTAGGAGAACATTGCTCCTGATTTTGATTTTTACCCACCACCTTCCTCACATCCAACATATCATTCACCTGATATTGAAATTTTGAGTCACCTATCATGAAGAACACTCTTGAGTATATGAACCAGTTAGTGGAGCACATGAATTCGAGTGTAGATGACATCACTAGCCTAAATAAGAGACACATTGAGGCTTCACCTTCTGGATTTATGGATTCATTTAAGGACACCCATGAGAGCTTGCAACCGCCCAACATAAAAAATGAGAAAATTTTAAAAACAAAAAAATACATTGGGAGACACACAATCACGTCAGCTTGTGAGGAGAGGGAACCCATGCCAGATCCTATACTTTCATACACATACATTTACACACCAGTTCTCACCTTGGCCCCAAGGATGACAATGTACAGACTGCTCTTAGTCATCCTAGTGCAGATGATGATTCTGATCTCCTCCCTTGTATGTAGGAGATCGAAGATCTCAAAAAATATGGACTAAACCTTAAGTGGTGATTGCTATTCATGATATTATTAAGGTCCCACTTCGCCAGGCCATGAACCAATCATATGCTTCTAAACTCAAGAAGAGAAAGTGAAGGAGTAGATCTGAGTGTCACGTTTTGACCATGGCCACTGCCTACGCCATCACTCACTGTCCATACATTAGGAAAGGGAACACTGCCACACCTCTTGTAAGTTGCACTATCCCTGACCATTATTGTGATCACTCTCTTCTTGACGGTGATGCTTCAATTAATATCATACCCTTCTCGTTAATACAATCTCTTCACATAGGGCCTCTCAAGAAAATTAGGATGATTTGTCAATTTCCCGATTGATCAATAAAGAGGCCGAAGGGTATTCTAGAAAACATTGTCGTTTAGATTCAAGGCATGTGCTTCATTCTTGATTTTGTGGTATTGCCCATGGAGACCTCCACCCTTGTGGAATATCCTCCAATCATACTAGGACGACCTTTCCTAGCCTCTACGAGAGCCGTTATTGACTATGGATCTAGAGAGATTCACTTTCATTCTACGAACGATAGCGATGTGTTGATCACTGCACCCATTGTTGACTAGAGACCTACCTTTGACAAGAGTGTACTCGTGTTAGTCGACCCTGAGGACTATGACCTTGATGCTAATATCAAATAGGTTTACTTTTTGATGGATGAGACTGAGACCCGAGGATTCCTCTTTGGTGAGGTAGAGTCAGAAAGCATAGACCATGGAGTTCTCCCTTCTGGTGAGTGGTGATGCACTGATGATATCTGCGGTATTTACACTGTAGACACTTTAGAGCGAAGGGCATACTTAGTAGAGACCGTAGAGGCTGAATTGTACCTTACTTCTTTCATCAAGGAATTCGAGCCTTTTTGTTCTGACGTAGTGGAGACTTCCCAGACCGAGTACGACCACACTAATTCCACTGACCAGTTCATGCCTTTCCGCTTTGAGACTATTGAGGATCTTCATCATGTCGACCATGATCGGTTTGTGTCTGCTGATGATTCTGATATCGATCTACACCTTGTTAGATCCATTCCTCAGCGGTCACACAAGAAGGTACGCTTTCTACCTTCTTGATCTATGTACATCTACCTCTATGTATATCCGCTTTCATTTTATTTCCTTACTTCTACCATTTTTGCTCATCCACCTCATTCCGTGTGTTTCGCCTTACTTAGGACGTTTTTTGTCCTAAGTATAAGCGAGATGGATGAGTTGAGTGATATTTTCTTCTTTTAATTTCCTTTTTTCTTTTTCTTCCAAAAGGAGTCACTTCTTCACTACTATAGTTAGGGCGTTCTTTGGCCTTAGTATAGGGGGTGTATACCCCAAGTGTTCATTCTTCATGCTGTTTCATCAGTCTTGTTGTTGCATATACTTATGGCTTTTGTACCCTATATATAAGGGGAGGATGCGTACATTCTCACCTCGTTTATTTTCTTTGATTTTTTTATTCAACCCCTCCATTGTGTCCCTTCCATGTCTATACTTGGGGATATCTAACCTTAAGTATAGGGAGATACATACTAAGTTGTGATCCGTTCATTCCCAAACTCGACCCTCCCTGCATGTAGATACAACCTGTTATACTTAGGATTATTTCATCCTAAGTATAGGGGGCGGTTGACTTCTCATTCACTAGTTCATTATTCTTTCGTAGTTGTAGTATAGGCTTTTCTATACTCAGTACGAGTTATGTATTCTCTTTTTTCTTTCTGATCTATGAGGACATAGCTCAAACTAAGTATAGGAGTGTCATTGATAATTCATATATACTTTAGACATAACACATACTTTATTATTTTTAATAATAAGATTAATTAAGAAAAATTAATACACATACATATCCAATTCTTTGTATGTAATGATTAATGAATCCGGTTAAAAATGTTTTTTGCAAAACGTTAAAAAAATTTGAAAAACCTTTTGAAAATCTGTCGAAAACTATTTAGAAAATATTTTGTTAAATATTTTCAAACTTTGTAAAAATGCTTTTGTTTGTAAAAATTTCTATCTCTGTTTGAAATAAAATGTTTGAAAATCTATTTCTAAATGATTTTGAAAAATGGTAGCAAAAATATTTTCAAAAAATCTATACATACTGTTTCAATAATCTTTGTAAAATGATTTTCATAATATTTGTAAAATTATTTATCAAATTAGTTTGCAAAATAAAGTTTTCAAAATATTTTTAAAAATCTTTTCAAATTATTTTTAGAAGTTGGTACATAATAAAAATATTGTATATACATGTAAACCCAACTCTTGTAAATAATAAGACGCACTCCCGTGTAAATATCTGTACCTAGTTCGTTTCCAAAACTTTTTATTTTGAAAAATCCCTAAAAACTTCAAAATTAAAATTCCCAAAAACATTTGCAGAAGTCTTTTCAAAAATTACATAAAAATTTGCTTTGCAAAAATCTTTTCAAAAATTGCATAAAAATGTGCAAAACCTTTTTAAAAATCCATAAAAAGTTTAAAACAAGAAAATTGCTTCACAAAATTATTTTCTACATTGTACATTGCATTTGCATTTTTTGATTTGAGAATAGTAATTGAACAAGTCTAAGTAAAATCTGAAGATTGGAGCTTGGTTGGACCTTAAAAATCTGCTTAATCACAGGAACCTTATAGGAACTGGAATTGAGGTACTTCAGATCTACTAGACTTAATTCTTCGAGATCACGGGACTTGGTTCAGTGTTGTCTTGACTGCCTAAGTAGAGTATTTCAGAGCACACATATGACTCTTGTTGATAATGACCTAGCTAGTACACTAGCACCTTGCACTTTGCTCACGATAGTTGAAGTAGTAGAGGGCATGATTTACTGGAATGAGACACAAGCCAATGGAAACATCAGATGTCACACTTTTGTGGTCAGTATACCCCAACCCGATCCAATGGCGATGAGGTCAAAGATAAAAGTTGTGGGTTGCAATAAAGCTTATAAAGAGGGATAGTCTACTAGCACAAGAACAAAAAGTCCTTATGTAAATGCTACTATATATAGCATATAAAAAATGCACAATCAAGAACTTCAAAAAAGCGGACATTCCTGACTGAAAATAAAATGCTTGCCGGAGTGTACATATTTGTATAGTCAATAAGAAAGCCCAAGCTTCAAAGTCAGATTTGTGAGCCTATAATCGGGTGACTTGGCTACACTGGTCAAACATCCTAGGATAGGTAGCTACACTGGCTACCGTCCATTCTTCTCCCCACCTCCTCTTCTTGAGCTGGTTATACATGAACTTAGAAGGGAATACCCTACTTTTTGATGAAAGAGTTGTTGGATTGGGGAACTAGTGTCACCTTGCATGAGAATGCTGACTTTTATCGCTTCAGTCGAGGAGAGCTACATATCACAGACACTGTCCAAGATAGATACATACTTATAAGGGTTTTCTTATGAGTTGATTTATTCGGGCATGGCTATTGATGAGACTTGAGCATGGTTTTGTGTCTCTCAAAGGTTGTCGTGTTTCAAACCCATTTTCCAATAAGGTTCCCACAACCCCTAAAATACAAAGGTCCGACTTAAGCTCCAAACATTGATATTATGAAGACAAGTTTGAGAATTAAAATCAATCCAATTTCTTTCTTTTCTTTAATTTATTTTTATTTTTTGGATTTATTGCAAAAGTGTTTGCTTGGGACTAGCAAAGGCAAGTATAGGGGTGTCATGAATGTCCACTTCATCACCTTTATTCTATCATTTTAGCCTTAAAAATCCTAGATAAATATATGTAATTTATATTATTTTGTTCAAATTAACATTCATTCCATTTATTGTATATGAAACGTAGTTTTTAATACCTAAATTATAGAATAAAGAAAAGAAAAGAAAATGAATAAAATACCAAAGGTATTTTTTTACCCTACACCCCGAGACCTAGGCATCTTGATGACTGGGTCGACAAGGAATAATGTAGGGGGAGATAAGGGTAAAAAACAACGATAAAACCCTCATTTATATTCTCTAATATTGCATTTTTGGGACCTTTTTTTTATTCCTTATTATTTAGACAATAAATAAATAAATTTTATTCATGAAAGTTGTAGATAAAAATACATAAAAAATAAAACATTTAGGGATTTTATCACTTGTGCCCCTCCGAGATATCGCAATATCAGTTATTCCCCTATCCTTTTGGTAATATCAGTTGTGCCCCTCACTTCTTGCTATTTTATCACTTGTGCCCCTCGGGTTAGTGACCGTCCATCCACAGTGCAAACGGACGTTAACTTTGAGGACATAAGCGGAATTATATTTTAAAAAAAGGTTATGTGGTCATTTTATACCCTCTTCCTCGTCCTCTTCTTCTTCCTCCTCTTCCCCATCCTCTTCCTCCTCCTCCAACCTCCTCCTCCTCCCTCTCTGCCCACGCCCCAGCCCCGCGCCGCCCAGCTCCGCCCCGAGCTCCCCACACCTCCTCCCATCCTGCCGCCCAGCCTCGCACCGCACCTCCCCCCCCTCGCACCTCCTCCCAGCCCGCTGCCCCCTCCCCTCCCCGACGCCGCCCCCTGCTCCCCCTCCCCCTGGGCTGCACCCCTCCCAGCCCCGCACCTCCTCCCCCCCGCACCTCCTCCCCTCCCCGGCGTCGCCCCCTGCTCCCCCTCCCCCCTGGGCTGCGGCCCCTCCCAGCCCCGCACCTCCTCCTCTCCCCGGTACCACCCCCCTGCTCCCCCTCCCCCTGCCCTGCACTACCACCCGCAGCCACGTCATGAAGCCGACCTCCTCCCGCAGCCACGCACCTCCCCTGTCCCCTGCCACCAGCCCACACTTCCTCATTTGATTTAATTCTGACCATAATACCCCTGTTAACCACAGCATGGTTTGAGTAAACTATGGTTATTTCAATTTTTTGACGGTCAATCTAACGGAAGGGCACAACTGATGATGGAGAAAGAAGTGAGGGGCACAACTGATATTACCAAAAAGATAGGGGCATAACTGATATTGCAATATCTCAGAGGGGCACACGTGATAAAATCCCAAAAATTTATTTCATACAAAAGTAATATATAGTGTACATTTTACACTCTAAGTAAAAAGCCAACACCCAAACTTCCCAAACCCATATCTTCTCCATATGAACTCAAAATGTATCAAAATCACTTTAATTATATATAAATTTTATTAAGATATTTGATGAAGGAGGTTTCATTTAATTTGGAGTTAAGATGCAAAATTTAGGTTTTGGTCCCATATTGTATAATATGCTTGAATAAAATATTCATTTTATTTATTCTTTATAATTATTATAATTTTATAATTTTATAATTTAAGTAATATTTATCCTATACATACTTTTTTAGAATAGAAGAAAACCATAAAGAAAATACTAAAATAAGATAATATATAAAAATAGATAGATGAATAAACAATACTTATACATATATATTTAATACTCATATTTATTTAAGTGTAATATGATATAAAAAATATAGTAAAAATATATTTATGTATATAAAAATAAGTTATAAATATAAATGAATTGTATAAAGTAATAAAATATAAAATACGAAAATAAATTGTACAAAACACAGGTAACTATAACCTATAAATGAATCCCTAAAAAGTAACTTGTAGTAAAATAACTTGTAAGAATAAATAAAAATCATAATAAAATATTACACAAAATAAAATGTTTTGACTATAAACTAAATAAATCATTTTCTATTTTATTTCGAGATAAAATCGATTTTATTTTCTGATTTATCTTTTTACAGATGACGTGGTCTAATCAGGGCCAGCCATCATTGACCTGGGTCACTATCTGACCCAGGTCCTAGACCTATTAGATTAGCGTAGGGGCCCATTTTCCTCAATTTTTGTTGCCCGGTTTCTTCATTATTTGGTAAGATTCCTCTCTGACTTTTTTCCTTCAATCATTTCTCTATCACGCTTGCTTGATTCCTTGGGTTGGGGGAATCTGAATCGAGTGTTCCACCTCGATCTTCTTCCCCAATTCACATTTTGTACATAACCACCCACTCCGCCTTACCCCTATTTTTGAATCTCATATACCCCACTTCCCCCTTCTTGCATCTTAGGGATCGAGCTTCATGACATGGAGCTCTCCCTACGATTAGGCGGGTTGAGGAGGCGTGGTAGAGGGCAGTTCCATCATCTTCGAGGAACCTCGCCATGAGGTTCTATCTCATTGGCTCCGGCCAACTCGAGGTCTCTTTTATTGCTTTCTATATAGATCTTAGTCTCTAGTTTAATTTTCTGTCATTGGATTTTGTTTCTATTACTTGTATTAGCTTAGATTTAATCCTTCGTAGTTCACTAGAGCTTAACTCCGACGAACCCTCCACCGTACCTTCAACCGTTTTCTGATCCGCACTCTGCCACCTCTTCATTCCACTTCTTTTTCTCTGCATCCCTACACCTTCCACTCACCATGCTCCTCCTAGGATCAAGAGATTCGTTCTCCTCCACCACCCCTTCATCGAAGAACGTCGCAACGCCCCATCTTTCATAATCTGCACTAACAAAACCCGTAGGAATTCCCATTTGTGTGTGTGTGCTTTTCTTGAATGACATGGAGGCAAAGGACCTAGCTAGGTCGATTTTGAGCAGCAAGGTGGCTGCCTGGAGCCAACTTCTTCTCCAAGCTTCCAGGACCACACCAATGGGTCCCATCCATCTTTGAGGGCTCTAGGAGTTGGGGGACGTCGGAAAGAACATGAGGCGACACTCGGTGGAGGCTTAGGTGATCGGAGTTGTGCACAACATCGGATTTAAGCTCGCCTTCCATGAGTTCTTGGCCAGTTCTTTGAGAGCCTTCCTCTGTCGTTGGTTCTAAGGTTGTGAACGAGAAAGAGCAGCTATCGTCCGATCAAGAGGAGCTTCAACCTTCAGATACTTCCAAAGGATCTAATCCTAGGCATCAACAGTGAACCGTTATCGTACGCGGAGAGGGAGATGTGTGGCAAGTGAAGACATCTGAGCCATCCTCCTCTGCACTTTAGGGGGTAAACTTCATCCATACCATTACTTTTGTTCTATTTTCATATTTGTCCTGTAATTTGTATTTTTAGTTTCAAACTTTTGTAAAATTTGCAAGGAACCCATTCTACTTATTTGATATTACTTTTGGATCCTACCACGTCACCTCATGTACAATCCCACATGAGGTGGTAATTTTGCAATAAGACCTCGCATATTTTTGTATTTTGAACTAGTATTTTAAATTTTAATATTATTGTAAATGTTTTGGGTATTTGGCAAAAAAACAACCTTGCATTTAATTTTAATTACAAATATTCCCCTTCTAGTTTATTAATTGTTGTGATAGTTTTCCATATATTAAAAATATCGTCGAAGCTCTAAAATTACGAAAAATTAGGGTTAAATTCTTGCTTACTTGTAGTTTTAAGCCATTTTTTTGCATTTTCATTTTAGGCATTTTAGATATTTTCTAAAAACCAAAAAGTGTATATTTTGTCCCTGTTTGAATTAAAAATTACAAAAAATATAAAACCATTTTGAAAAATGCACAAAAAATTATATTTTGTTTATTTTAGTATATTGCATCTTCGGACCAAAAATACCTAAAGATAGAAAAAGAAAATGACTAAAATCTAAAAAGCTCAAAAATCTAGTAAAAAAATTGAAAAACCCAATGATCCTAAAAATATTTATTTTGTTTCTAAATTTTCTTTATATTATATCTATATAGTAAAATTGATTTGGAGAAATTTTGACAGTTTTTGCTATTTTTAATCTCCAAAATAATTTGGCCTATTTATTTAATTCTTGTTTTGGGATGTTTTTGACTTTGAAAATACATAAAAATTAGCAAAGATTGCCCAAAATTCACAAAAAAGTAGAAAATTATTTCAAAATACAATAAAAAACATTTTATTTCCTATATTTTGATTATTTTAGTTGTGTTTTTAATATATATTACTCTATATTGTATATATGTTATATTTTTTCTTATATTTATTATCGTAAAAGAAAAAAATTAGAAAATTAGAAAATATAAATAGTAAATAAAAATATAAAAATAAAAATTTTAAAAATATATAAAAATTAAAGTCCAAATAAAATATATAAAATTAAAAACCCACACAAGAATAGTAAGACAAGAAGAAGGAACACAAATTTTGTGCATACCACTTGCCTAATCTATCATGTTTGCTCTATGTGTTCGACACTCTACATACTTACACTATACACAGATTTTATAGATTTAAATAAAATAAATTTTAACTCCACGCATTTATTTGCATTGCTATATTTATCTGTAAGATAATTGTTGAATTACTTAGGGTTTCATGAGTGGTTGCTTCAACGATAGTGTAGTTCTCGCCTTGTGTAGGCCCTCGCAAAATCCGAGTTTTCAAATGGCGCCATTGCTGGGGAGCAACACCACATAGATTCGATTTTGATTTGTTGTTATTTCTTGTCCATTTGTCTCTATTTCTTTTTCATTTTTATTTTATATTATTTTTGACACTCTTCTTATTTGATTTTCTTGATAGGGGACTACGAATCAAGGGTGGATTTCTTAGGACATTTGGTGCATCCCCAGAGACGAGGAGTCTGCTTTCTTACCTAGCTGGTAGGACAGAGCAACAAAGGGGGAACTAGAGGATTTTTTGAAGATAAAACCCTTTTATTTTTGTTTTTTATTTTTATTTTATTTTTATTGTAATTCATAGTGAGAGAGGGAGAGACATATATATTTGTAATAATTTGGACTCTCCAGGACACTGTCACTTCACGAGGTCCACTATTCAAGTGATGGTTCACTTGGGGCTTCTTGTCGGTTTTTGCCGCATTTTCTTTGCATTTATTTTTATTTTTTATTTCATGATTTTCTTTTTATATATTTTGTGTGATTAAGCCCTAGTTCAGGGATTTTTTTCTCGATATATTAAGGTCCAAAACCTTAATTTTGTATTTTATATTTTTGTATGATTTGGATAATTTTAATATATTTTTAATATAAAAAATATTCCAAAATAGGTATTAAATAAATAGGCTAAATTATTTTGGAAATTAAAAATAGGAATAAAACCAAAATTTTCCATATCTATTTTTATTTAATACTATACAGTAAAAGGAAAATTCAGAGATAGAAAATAACCTTTTTGGATTTTTTTAGTGATTTTTTATATTTTTATAAATGATTTTGGAGCTTTATAGTTTTTAGTCTTTTTCTATTTCTATTTTCAGGGAATTTTGGTCTGAAGTTAAAAAATACTAAAATACACAATATATATTTTTAAGTTAAAAATAGGATAAAATGTGCTTTTTTGATTCTTAATAAATATTTAACTGTCTAAAATGCAAATGAAAAAATATAACTGAAAGTAGATTCTAGCAGGCACGTAATGCTATTTTTTTGAGAATTTTTGGAGCACGGATGATATTTTTAATAAAGAAAAAACTACTACAAAAATTAATGAACTAGCAAGGGCATTTTTGCAAATTAAATAAAGTATGAGGTTGCTTCAGCAAAATACCCAAAATATATAACAAATATTTAATGTTTCTTGGCTAAATAGAAATACAAAACCCCATAAGGGGTTCCCTACAAAATCACCACCTCACGTGGGACCACACGTGAGGTAACATGGACTGGTCCCAAAAGAAAATTCAGGAAAGTATAGGCGTTCCAATGCAATTTTACCAAAATAATTATAGGACAAATAAAATAAAATAAATTAGAGGCTAAGTCTGTAAACAACCCCCTATATTGTGTGATCCAATGGGTGAGAGCCGCCCACTTAGACAGGTGGCAGGATTGCAACGCACAATGCCTCTTCGTCTATGGATGGCATAGATTAGCTCTCCATGTTGGAATCAATGGCTGAGGCGCAGGTGCATCCAACGGCTGCCAAGCAATCAGGAAGGCGGAGTCGATCGGACAACCACTGCTCTTCACAAATAATAGGGAAGAGCAGCGACGACATTGAGCTCCAATCCTTGATTCCCTTTGACTTAGTATATCTTTGGCCTTCATCTGTAGGATATCTCAAAAAGCTCCGAAGTTCATCAGAGGAGTCCCAAGAGGTCGGAGAAACTCAGGCGACCTGGGACCCTCTTCTGAATCTGAAAGCCCTTCCTATCGTTCCTTTAGCTTCCTGCACATGCACAAAAGATTGTTGGTTCGAGGGCAAACTACCTTGACCGATTATAGGGTGAAATGGAGTCAGAATGGAAGGGGGAAGAGGTGCTCCGGTGAGTGAATGAAGTAGAGCACCCAAATCTTGACCCAACGATGGCCAAGTGATATGGAGGAATGTGGAATGTAGGAGAAGCAAACGGGAAGGAAGTGGTGGCAGAACATGTGTTAGAGATGATCATATCATAATGGAATTGTTCGTTGGAGTTAAGATCCGACGAACTACGAAATGGGGAATTTTTACTACTGCGATGAATGAAAATATAAACTAAATACAAGAAATAAAAACTAGAGATAAAATCTATCTATAAAGCACAAAAAGCGAACCTCACTTGTTCGGAGCCAATGAGATGATACCTCAATGGCAGCGCACCATTGGAGATGGTGGAAACCACCTCTAACCCGCTCCTTCGATCCAACCAACTACTAGGAGAATGATCTATCACATAGGTCAAGCCATGGAGTGCAAAAGGAGGAGAAAATGGCGTAAAGGGGTTTATTAAATTCAAGGAAGAATGGAGATCGAGTTTTGTACAGGGAACGGAGAGGTTGAAAGATCGAGGTGGTCAGAACGATGCACTGATGCAATCCTCAAGGAAATGGTCTTGTGTGATAGAGCATCAATCAAGGAGAAAAAGTGAAGAAGAAATCTTTCTGAATAGACGCTTCTATTTATTGTAGAAAAAGGGAGAAAACCAAGGTCAAATGAGGTCTGACAAAGTCTAGTCTTGGGTCAGGGAGCTGACCTAGGTCAACAGGCGGCGTGACCTGATTGGTCCACGTCACGCGCAAAAAGACAGAACTGAAACTAAACTCGAAAATAAATTAGTAGATGACTTTATTATTTTTTGGTTAAAACATAAAAAATGATTATTGTTTATATATTATTTTAATAGATTTTCATTTATTCGTTTGTGCTTATTTATTACAAGTTACTTTTTAGGTTTTATTTATAGGTATATTCAGATATATTTTGTTTATTACATCTTCATATTTTATATATTTATAACTTATTTTTATACAAATAATTATATCATTATTATATTTTTCTGATATAATTTATATACTTAAATAAATAGAGGTATATATTATATAGGTATAAGTATATATATTTCATCTATGTATTTATATTGACTATTTTATTTTTGTGTTTTATTTACGATTTTATTTTATTCCAAATATGTACATATATTATAAATAATATATCAAAAATTAAAAAAGTATAAAAGTATAAAAATAATAAAGAATAAATAAAATGAATATTTTATTCACATATATTTTACAATAGGGGTCCAAAACCTAACTTTCACATCTTAACTCCAAATTGGATGAAACCACCTTCATTAAATATCTTATTAAAAGTTATATACAATTAAAGTAATTTTGATCACTTTAGAGTTTTTATTGAGGAGATACGGGTCTGGAAAGTTTGGTTTTCAGTATATTATTTTGTGTATAGAATCTACATTGTGTATTATTTTTGTGTGAAATCAATTTCATATTTTTCTATACATTTTTATCTGCATCTTTCATGTACAAAGTTTCTTTATTTGAGGTATAAAAATAGAAAATAAAATAGATTCCAAATAGCACTTATTGGTGAATAAAAGAATAGGATTTTATTGGATTTTTGGCCCTTATCTCCCCCCGTACTTTATTAGTTGTCGACCTAGTCATCAAGATGCCTAGGAATCAGGGTTTAGGGTCTAAAAGTACCTTTGGCATTTTATTTTTTTCCTTTTCTTTATTTTATAATTTTGAAATTAAAAACTATATTTTATATACAATAAATGGAATAATTAATGAATTTAATTTGTACAAAATAATGTTATTTCCATGCATTAGCGAGGGTTTTAAGGCCCAAATGATAGAATAAATGTGATGAAATGGAGATTCATCACCCTTTTATACGTGTCTTTGCTAGTCTCTAAAAAACACTTGGACAATAATTGTAGAAAAATAAAAAATAAAGATATAATAAGAAAGAAATTGGATTGATTTTAGTTCTCAAACCTGTCTTGATAAAATCAAAGTTTGGAGTTTAAGTCAGACCTTTGGGTTTTAAGTGTGGTCGGAACCTTATTGGGAAATAGATTTGAAACACAACAACCCTCGAGATTTACAAAACATTGTTCAAGTCTCCTCAATAGCCATCTCAGAATATGTCAGCTCATATGCAAACCTTTATGACTATGAATCTATTGTGGACACTGTGTGAGACATGTAGCTCTCCTCGGCTGAAGCGGTAAAAGTCAGTCTTCTCCAACATGGTGACCCTAATTCCCCAATACAACACTTTCCTCAAGAATCGAGGTATTCCCTTCTAAGTTCGAGTAACAATCAGCTCAAGAAGAGGAGGTAGAGAGAAGAATGGGCGGTAGCCAGCGCAGCTACCTATCCTAGGATGCTTGACCAATGTAGCCAAGTCATCGAGCTATAGGCTCACAAACATATGACTTTGAATCTCAAGATTGCTTATTGACTATACACATATGTACACTCCGGCTGGCATTTTATTTTCAATCAGGCATGCCCACTTTTTTGAGTTTTTAATTTTTCCATTTTTTGAATACTATATATAACATCATTTACATATGGACTTTTTCCTCTTGAGCCAATTGACTGCCCCTCTTTTGATGCTTTATTGCAACCCACAACTTGTATTTTTAGACCTCGTAGCCATTGGATTGGGTTGGGTACAATGGCCACAAAAGTGTGACTTCTGATGTTTCCATTGGCTTGTGTGTCATGCCGGCAAATCCAACCCTCTACCACTTCAACTGAGATGAGAAAAGTAAAAGATGTAGGTGTACAAGCTAGGTCAGTATTAATAAGAGTCATGTGTGTGCACCAAAATACTCTACTTAGGTAATCAAGACGACCCTGAACCAAGTCATGTGATCTCGAAAAATTAAGTCAACCAGATATGATGTACCTCCATTCCATTTCCTACAAGGTTCCTGTGATTAAGTATTTTTAAGGTTCAACCAAGCTCTACTCATCATATTTACTTAGACTTGTTCAATTATCAAACTCAATCCGAAAAATGGAAATGCTATGCATAATGTAGAAAATTTTTTTATGAAGCAATTTTCTAATTTTGAACCTTTTTTGGATTTTTGAAAAGATTTTGCAAATTTTATGCAATTTTTTAATTTCTTTTTGCAAATGTTATTAGGATTTTTTATTTACTAGAATTTTAGGGATTTTTGAAAATAAAAAGGTTTTGGCAAAGGAATATGTATAGATATTTACGAGGAGTGCTTCTTGTTATTTACAAGAGTTGAGTTTTAGGAATTTGCATGTTTGTATATACATGGTTTTGTAAAGACTTTTTATTTGCTTGAGATATATACATAGTTTTCGAAATAGTTTGGAAAAAATTTTGCAAACATGTTGAAAACCTTATTTTTGCAAACTAGTTTGACAAATTGTTTTTACAAACATTTATAAAATTTGAAAATCATTTTGTAAAGATTTTTCAAAATATATATATATATATATATATATATATATATATATATATTTCAAAAATATTTCTATTTCAAAAATATTTCTAGAACTATTTTGTAAATCATTTGTAAATAGATTTTCAAAATATTTTTTTTACATAAAGAAAAGAAATTTTTAAAAACAAAACAATTTTACAAAGGTTGAAAACATTTTATAAAATATTTCCCAAATAGCTCTCAAAAGATTTTTCAGAGAGATGTTCAAGCCATTTTCAAACACTTTGCAAAACATTTTTACCCGAATACAAAGAATTTTAATGAAATTTATACAAGTATTTTCTTTACACTTAATTAATTGTATTTTAGCCAAACTTATTAAAAATACGAAAGTACAAGTTATGGCTAAAGTATATATGGAGTATATATGACCCCCCTTTACTTTGCTTGAGTAGTACAAGATATGGCTAAAGTATATACGGAGTATATACAACCCCCCTTTACTTAGCTTTAGCTATATCCTCGTAGATCATAGAGAAAAATCAAGCACGTAATTCGTTCTGTGTATAAAAAAGCCTATACTATAATGACTAAAGAATAAACAAATGAGAAGTTGACTGTTCCCCCTATACTTAGGATGAAATAATCCTAAGTATTGTAGATTGTACATAAGGCAGAGAGGGTCATGGGTGGGAATATGCAAATCATCGGTTCGACCTGTCCCCCCTATACTTAGGGTAGAATATCCCTAAGTATAGACAGAGTATCAAAAGTTGAGGGCACAAGTGAGGGGTCAGAAAATGAGAAACTCAAGTTGTACAACCCCCGATACTTAGGACAATGTACGTCCTAAGTATAGAAAGGATGAAAGGGATGACATCTTTTCGGAAGAAAAATAAAGATAAAAGCAAAATAGAATTTTACCTCACGGAAGGCTGACAACGGTGCCATTTGATGACTCGAATTTTGTAAGGGTCTAAAATAATATCCTTATGGAAGCGAAGAAATATTGTCGCTGAGACGACCACTAACAAAGCTTGAGGTCAATCAACAATAAACCCACACAATGTATAATTCAAGTAAAAGAAAGTGTGAATATAAATTTATTATACCCTATAAAAAGACGTATAGTAATAAGTAAAGTAGGGGTCGAACACAGGAAACAACTGAGGATAGCCAATCAAAAATTGGCAAAGGAAGTCAATAAATGATTTTGGATATTTTTCAGATTTTTTTATTTTTGTGGGTTTTTAAAACAAAAAATTTTTGACAAAGAAACAGGTACAGATATTTACACGGGGATGCATCTTATATTTACAAAAGTTGGGTTTTTAAGAATTTACAGGTTTATACAAGTTTTATAAAGACATTTTATTATATACTCATTTCTTACAAACAATTTGAAAAGATTTTCACAAGTATTTTGAAAATTTTACTTTGCAAACTAATTTGATAAATATTTTTTTACAACTATTTTTATAAAACATGAAAATCATTTTGCAAAGATTTTTCAAACAATATGTATTTTTCAAAATTATTTTGCAACAATTTTTCAAAATAATTTGCAAATAGATTTTCAAAAGTTTTATTTCAACCAAAGGAAAGAAATTTTTACAAACAAAAATATTATAGAAAGGTTGAAAATATTTAATAAAACATTTTCCAAATAGTTTTCAAAAGACTTTTCAAAAAAAATTCAAACAATTTTTCAAACATTTTGCAAAATTTCTTTTTTGCTAGATTTATTAGTCAGTATTTACAAAGAATTGGGTATGTGCATATTAATTTTTATTAATTAGCCATATTATTAAAAATATGAAAGTACGAGTTATTTCTAACTTATATACGAAGTATATATGACTCCCCTATACTTAGCTTGAGCTATGTCCTCATTGATCAGATAGAAAAGAGAAAACATAACTTGTACTATTTATTGAAGAGCATATACTACAACGACAAAAGAATAAATAAATAAAGAAAGAAAGAATGAACAAAACAACAAGTTCACTGTCTCCCCTATACTTTGGATGAAATAATCCTAAGTATGATAGACTGTATCTACATGCAGGGAGGGTTGAGGGTGGGAATGAACAGATCACAAATCAGTCTATTTCCCCTAGTACTTAAGGTAAGATATCCCTAAGTATAGATGGAAAATCAACAGTAGAGGAGACAATGGAGGGGACCAAAGAATGAACACTCAGGGTGCACACCCCTATACTTAGGACAAAGTACATCCTAATTATAGTAGTGAAGAAGGGGTGACACCTTTTGGTAGAAAAAGAAAATGAAAATGAAAAGAAGAAAAGAAGAAAAGATCACTCAACTCTTCCACCTCTCATATACTTAGGACAAAGTACGTGCTAAGCAAGGAAAACACATGGCCTGAGGTGAACGAGAAAAAATGGTAGATAGAAAGAAATAAAATGAAAGTGGGTAAACAAAGAGGCGGATATACAAAGATTAAGAAGGTCAAAAGTGAACCTTCTTAAGTGATCGCATAGGAATGGATCTGACAAGGAGTAGGTCGATAACGGGTTCATTAACACACAGAAACCGAACATGATCGACCTTGTGAAGGTCCTCAACAATATCAAAGTGGAAAGACATGAACTGATCAGTGGAAGTAGTATGGTCGTGCTCAACCTTAGAAGTCTCTGCTAAGTCACAATCAAGAGGCTCGGATGCCTTGATGAAATAAATAAGATCAAATTTGGTCTCTACTATCTCTGCAAAGTCTGCCCTTTGCTTAAAAGTGTCTACATTGTAAATACTGTGGATGTCATCAATGCATCACCACTCACTAGAAGGGGGAGCTCCAAGGTCTAGCTTTTGAGTCTTCCTCCTTTGAGAGGTATTCTCGGGTCTCAATATCATCCAACATACAACAAAACTCTCTGATATCATCAAGGTCATAGTCCTTGAGGTCGACTAACACATGCATACTCTCATAGGATGCGGATCTCTAGTCAACAATGGGTCAGTTGATGATGAGCCAAAATTCGATCAATCCGGATCAGGTCAAAATATCACTCGGGTCGTTGCGACCCAGATCAACGAGAATCTCAGCTCAATCAAGAAAAAATGAAATTCAGACCACCAAAATCAAAGAAAATCAATCAAAACACGATAGCGGTCGTGGCTATTGGATTAGCCCGGTATAGCGACCAGGGTCGAACACAAGGAGCACGTGATGGCCTTGCAGCCTACGAAGTAGTCTAAAATAAAATAAAATAAAATAAAAGGTGTTTTTGGTGGATTTTTAGTCTTTTTATATTTTTTTTGATTTTTGGTTAATTAAGGAAATAAAGAAAACAAGAAAACAAGGTAATTCAACAATTTATTTAATGCATCAAAAATCAAGCAAAAATCAAATAAAAATATTTTTATATGTTTTATAATTTTTACTATTTTTAGTGATTTTTTGGCATTTTTTTGATTTTTATTTAATTTCTAAAAATCAAACAATGTAAGAAATTGAAGACACTATCCAGTTAGGAGAAAAAGGCCAATTTAAAATGCAAAAGGGCCTATTTAGCTCTTAGAGGTATTTTTCCTATAAACTAGAAAGTTTAAAAAAAAATTGGGCACTGGATTTATGATTTTTGGATTTTCAAATTATTTATTAGAATTTTTATACGTTTTTAGTGTTTTGTAATTTTTATGAGTTTTATGAAACGAAAAATGGCCAAAACTAGCTAGAAAATCAAACAGAACAAAAGAGACATTAGCTAATTTTTTTGTAATTTTTAGCTAAATTTTAATATTTTTTTGTGAATTTTTAAGACAAACAGTAACAAAAATGGCTGTTTTTTATTTTTTAAAAATATCAAATAAAAACAAAAATGTCTCCAAAAATTCTAGAAAATTTTACACTATGGCAGGAGCCATGTGTCTAATTTTCACTGAATTCAGAGTTGATTTGCTATTTTATTCAAAAATAAAACTTAGGTAATGTGCATAGGGACCTGAGTGCAAATACCCAAAGCTCTGGTGGGTCCGGTGCAAAATACCCAAGGAATTACGCGTGCAGCGCGTGCCTGGGGCACTCAGGGACCTATATGCAAAGAAAACAAGTTCCTGGGACTATTTGGTAACAGATACCAAAAGTCCGAGGGCTTGTTTGTAAAATACCCAAAAATAAGTGCACATGCACAAATCAATCCACGCACAGGGGTATAAATGCAATTTTCTAAAAATATTTCTTCATTTCATAACCATCCAGAACTACAGGGCTAAGCAAGAAAATATCCCAAAAGGACATGTTGATGCACGTGCTACACTACAAACAGGGGCATATGTGCAAATAAAGTAAAGCTCAGGTCCAAAGTGCAAATAACCCAGAAATAAAATAACTACGCTATGTATTTACAGGACTAAACGCTAAATAAACTAAAGAGAAGGGCCTAAGGGTAAATTACCCTTTATTAAGTCGACCGACGGATGGGCGCCACGTGGGTAGATGGACGGTTGGGAATGGGTGGCGCCCCAAAGCTGCTATACCTCGGGCGGATCGGATGGTCCCGGCATCGCCACGTGGTGATCGAACGGTGGAGAAGTGCGGTGGCTAAACCTTGGCCATTGGACGGTCTGGATCAGTCCTCCTGAAGATCGTGCGGTAGCTGCTGCTCCTGGAACGGATGGCTCAGATCGAAACTGGAGCTCGAAGGCTGATCGGACGGCGGAGAAGGATGGAGGAAGAAATGGGCACCGGCGAACTTCGCCGGGCTCGTGACGGTGCTGGTCTCCTCCTGGAAGCTCGCTGAAGATCGGAAAAGGAAGCTGCGGGCCCTCCGCGTCTGATGGAGGCCTCCGATGACTCAATGGAGCTCCGAGGAGATCTGTAGAGTCGGACGGAGGAGGAGCTGCAGGACCTGATGGTCCAAGCCCTCAGATGGGCTCGGATGTACCTGCAAAGCACACCAGCAAGCTCACGGGTCGAGGGCAAACTGCCTCGACCCCGTTAGGCGTGGTGAAAGTGGTTGGGGAGTCGGTGCGGGCGAGCTCCGACGAAGGGGTGGACGGAGGAGCTCGAATCCCAGCTCCTGTGCGAGCTGGGTTGAGTGGAGGGGCGTAGAACGTGCGCAGGAGGAAGGCGGAGGCGATGGTGGATTTCGATGATCGAACGGGAGGGTGAGGTGGTCAGAATCAGCGAAAATCGACGGCGGCGCGAATTGGGGCTAATCGGAAATTAAAGAACTAGAGACAAAATCTAAGCTGTCTGGGTGGATGGGTCGACTGGGGACGAGCTTGGGCAGCTCTGGGTCCTTGCCTCGAGGACCATCGTCGTCCGAGGCTATGGCTCCTGCTCAGGGCGGAGCACGGCGGAGCAAACATCGTCGGATCAGTGGTCTCTTGCTCCCTCCTCGCTGCGACACCTGCTGGAGCAAGCTGTCACTCTCGCCAAGCCGGTGGAGGTCCCTGGGTGGTGAACAAGTGAGTCAAATATGAGGAGTGAAGTGGCGGAGCTCAGCTTTTATATGGGTGCAGGTCCGGCTAGAAGTGATCGGGTAGGGTAATGTGTAGCGCGGAGCCCGAGGCGGGTGTGCCGATGAAGGTGTCGGATGTGACGTGAGCGGACCGGACCCGGGGTTTAGGGGGATGGTGATCGGGTATGGATGGGAAAAATCCGAGAAATCGGGTCGGGCACCAAGGACCCGTGTGAAGTGGTCCACAGGGGGGAGTTGACCGGGCGGTCAACAACCCCCGTGGACCAATGAGAGACAGCCACGTGTAAATGATTTGTAAAATCAATTAAAAATAGTAAATGGCCGATTTAGCGAAAACTCAAAATATGAATTATTTTTGTTTTATTTTTTTCTATTTTTTAGTGATTTTTAATTAATTTTTCAAAATAAAAATAGTGTATTTACATAATAGGGCTATATATAGGTATATATACAATATAGGATTTTTAGTTTTGATTTTTAATTTGTAATTTTTATACACTTTTATTCCCATTTTATATTTTATTTATTTATAGCATAAAATTAGGAATAAAAAGATATTTTTATTTTATTTTTATTATTTATATACATAGGTGAAATAAATACATATGTACATGGTATATTTACAATGTATTTTTGTGTTTTTAATTTTGTTCTTTTTATTTTGTTTTTGTTTTAATTGTTTTTTTATTTTATTTATTTACACCATAAAATATAGAATATTTACAAATTTTATGGAAATTAATTTTATTTATTTATGAGGTGAAATAAATATGAGAGTGGCTATATACAAGGTGAATGTGCACAAGTGATGTTTTTGTTTTCTTTTTAATTTTTCTATTTTTATCTTGATTTTATATTTATAAATATATACAAGTATTTACAAGCACATTTTAGTCTCTTTTTGGAGGAAAATACTTTTATTATATTTACAAATATATTTACACACATGAGCCCCTATCTCCCTCTACTTTGGCTTTTATACGGTCAGGCCCATGCTGAGCCCTCCCTTGGGTTAGGTTGCTCAATATTTATTCTAAATATTTCCCTCTTTTTCTTTTTGATCTTTATTCTTTTATTTTTGCACAAAAACATGCTAATTACTACTATTTACACCATGCATGGTTTTGGTAATTATTTATATTTACAAATATATACATGCATTTGCAAAGGTTTTTGTAGCTAAAATATAAGAATAAAGAGTGATGAATGAGTATTCATCACCCCCCTATACTTAACTTTGCTAGTCCCTTAGCAAACACTTATTTGAAAAAGAAGTGAAAAAGAAGAAAGAAAAAGAAAAAGAGGAGAATGTGCATGGATCAAGGTTGATTTATTAAACTTGCCTTCATTAAATTGAGATATGGAGCTTAATCAGATCTTTGGATTACTAATGTGTCGGAACCTTATTTGGACTTAAGCCTAAAACTCAACAGCCTCTAAGTTCCACTAATCTCTAATCAAGACTCCTCAATGCTCCAGATCAGAACAAGTCATCAATCACAAACCCTGAAGACCATGAATCTTTCCTTGTCCTGTGAATGTGAGGTATAAGCTCTCCACCTCAGAAATGGCAACTTGACAACCCTCCCCAACAAGGTAACTCTATGACCTCAATCTGGCCACTCTTTCCTCGAGGAGTGGGGTATTCCCTTCTAAGTTCAAGTTCAACCGGCTCAAGAAGAGGAGGAAGAAGAGAATGGACCATGGCCAGTGTAGCCATGTATTTATGGGAGCTTGACCAGTGTTGCCAAGTCTCCTTGCTGCAAGCTACATAAGGTGGAACATGGATCTCAAGCTTTGCTTATTGCACTCTATATACATACTCCGGTGGGATTATCATTTTCTCTCAGACCCACAACTTTTTTGGAGTTATTTTCTTTTTGCATTTTTTTTTCAAGTGCATCTATACAACATATACATGTGCAGCATATAAACAAGGAGTTTTTCCTCTTGAGCCAGTAGACTATCCCTCTTTTGAAGCTTTATTGCAACCCAACCCATCGTTAGACCTCATGGCAACCAGACCAAGTTGAGACACACTTCCTCTACTAACAGAAGAAGAGAGGTTCCACCTAGAAGTACTACCCTCATATGCTACCCCAAGTCAAGGAAGACTGCCTCCTCACCACCTCATCCGTAGAGAGCTCGGTGCAAAGTGCTGGTGTCCAAGTAAAGACATTGTCTATATGAGTCATGTGTTGTTGTTAAGTGCTCTACTTAGGCTCATTGAGATGACATGTGATCATAGCCTAGTGGACTCAAAGAATTAAGTCACCATGGACCTGAAAAGCCTTAAACCTAAGCCCTATAAGGTTCCTCTTAGAAATTAGGTGGACTAAGATCTTAATCAAGCTCCATTTCTCAATTTGATTCCAGGCTAGTTTAAATGTCAACTATCATCCAGAAAAACTATATACATATGTACAAAAGATGCTATTTACACAAATTTTACAAACATGCAAAATTTTTGAAAAATGTTTTGAAATCATGAATGGATGATGCATGAAGTGCAAATTTTGAAAAAGGTATTTACACACATTTACACAAGATTTTTGCAAACTTTTGATTTTCAAAACATTTTGGAAAAATTTTGTACTATATACATAATTTTTACACAAAAATATTTACACAAGCTTTACAAAAAAGATTTTTGAAAACATTTTTACAAAAATAATTTGTACACTAGCTATTTATGTGCAAATAAAAGAATGAATTTTTTTTAATTTTTTTCTGGTTTTTAAGGTTTTTAGCCATTTTATTTATTAACACACTCACACAAAGTACGAGTTATGGCTAAAGTATATATGAAATATATACACACCCCCCTATACTTAGCTCGAACGATGTCCTGAGAGTCAAGAGCGATGAAGAAGACATAACTCGTGCTAGGTATAGGGAAGTGAAAGGGAAGGCTATATACAAAGATGAATGAATGAATAGTAAGTCAAAAGGAACTCAGGTTTTCCCCCTATACTTAGGATCAAGTAATCCTAAGTATAGCAAGCTGTACACAAAGGGAAAACCGAGTGGAGAATGTACAGGGTCCACCCCCCCTATACTTAGGGTAAAATATCCCTAAGTATAGGTAGCAAAAACAGGGGAAGACAGAAACGAAATAAATACCCAAAGGTCTCACATCCCCCCTATACTTAGGGTAAAGTACACCCTAAGTATAGCATAATCAAAGGATGAATAAAGGGATGTGGGACTAAAGAATGTGATGATATGAACATCTGGTTCTTTACAAGTCGGAAGATCAGTGAGAATCAGGCGTGAGATGCAATAGATGTGAGTCAAAAGACCACATCTCACGCAAAATGAATCGGGGAAACATCAACGACCTGCGGCTCATGATCTAGAAATGGCTTGAGCCGCTGGCCGTTCACACGAGAGGTACTCTCAGAAGACAACTCGGATATATCAATGCTACCGTTGTCGTGTACCTTTCTCACCAAGTAAGGTCCCTTCCACTTGCTCTGTAGCTTCCCTGGAAATAAACGAAGCCTCGCATCAAACAGCCATACTCTCTGTCCAGGCTCAAAATGCTTGTGGCTGATGTAAGAATCATGCCACTCCTTCACTCTCTCCTTATAATGTAGGCTGTTTGAGAAGGCGGTATCTCTCAACTCCTCCAGGGCTGCTAATTCTGCCCTCCTCTGGCCTCCTACACCATCTGGATCCATAAGTATCTCAGTGACTACCCAAAGTGACATGTGCCTCAGCTCAACAAGTAAATGGCATGGCTTGCCATACACAAGGCGAAAGGGAGATGTGCCCAATGGTGTCTTGAAAGACATCCTATATGCCCACAAGACCGAGTCCAAAAGCTGTGACCAATCCTTTCGGTCAGGGCGGACGACCTTCTGCAATATAGTCTTGATCTCCCTATTCGACACCTCGGCTAGACCATTCGTCTGTGGATGGTATGGTGTAGCAACACGATGGTCTATACCGAACTCGCTAGCAAGGGCCTTCACCTGGTCGTTGATGAAATGAGACCCCCCATCTGAAATCAATACTCGAGGTATCCCGAACCGCGTGATGATGTGCTTCCTCAAAAATCTGCAAACTGTCCTCGCATCAGCGGCTCAGGCGGGGATAGCCTCAACCCAACGACTAACATAATCTACGGCCAACAAAATGTACTCAAATCCCTGACTCTTAGGGAATGGACCCACGAAATCGATGCCCCCATGCGTCAAAAACCTCACAAGAGTGAATGGGCTGCATCGGCATCATATCACGCTGTCCACAAGTGCCCATCCTCTGACAGTCAGTACACCTCTTCACGAACTCATCAGAGTCCTTGAAGAGGGTAGGCCATCACAAGCTGGATTGGAGCACTTTCTGTGCCGTTCTCCTCCCAGAATGATGTCCTCCTGCCTCAAGCTTGTGGCAGTATGTGAGGATGCTATGGTGCTCCTCTTGAGGAATGCACCTACGCCAGACGCTATCCCCTCCTTCGTGGTAAAGGATGGGATCCTCCCAGTGGTAGGACTTGGCCTTCGCAAAGAAGGTCTCAAGTCTATGCCTGGTCCAATCTTGTGGGACTTTCCCAGCAACGAGAAAGTTCACAATATCGGCATACCACGGGAGTGAGGCGATAGCAAGGATCGCCTCATCTGGGAAGGTCTCACAAATGGGATCAATATGCTCGGACTCCTCAGGCTGCTCTAAACGGGAGAGATGATCCGCTACCAAATTCTTGACTCCAGGCTTATCCTTGATCTCAATGTCGAACTCCTGGAGTAGAAGAATCCATCTAGTCAATCTGGCCTTGGCATCCTTCTTTGCCATGAGGTATCGGATGGCGGTGTGATCAGTGTATAAGGTCACTCTAGATCCAATGATATAAGATCTGAACTTATCTAGGGCGAACACTACGACTAGCATCTCCTTCTCTGTGACGGTATAATTCCACTGGGCGGAATCCAATGTGCGGCTAGCGTAGTGGATAGCAAAGGGGACTCCATCCCTCCTCTGTCCCAACACGGCCCCCACGGCAAAATCGAAGGTATCCGTCATGATCTCGAATGGGAGAGACCAATCCGGTGGCTGGAGAACATGAGCCTCTATAACACACTACTTGAGAGTCTCAAAGGACGAAAGACACTTGTCATCGACAAGGAACTCGGTGTCTTTCGTCAAGAGGTCGGTCAACGGCCGGGCAATCCTGCTGAAATCATGAATAAATCGTCGGTAGAAACCGACGTGCCCCAAGAATGACCGTAGCTGCCTCAAATTGGACGGCGGTGCGAGTTTTCTAATGACATCTACCTTGGCCGGATCAACCTCCATGCCCCTGTTGGAGATGATGTGGCCAAGCACCGTCCCTTGAGTCACCATGAAGTGACTCTTCTCCCAAGACAACACCAAACGGACCTCTATACATCGCTGGAGTACTCGGTCTAGGCAGTCAAGACAGGAGTCGAATCCATCGCCGTATACCGAGAAATCATCCATGAAGACCTCCAAACACTCCCCTACCATGTCCGAAAATATCGACAGCATGCATCTCTGAAATGTCGCAGGGGCATTGCATAGCCCAAATGGCATGCGTCGGAAGGCGTATGTGCCGAAGGAACAGGTAAAGGTGGTCTTCTCCTGATCTTTAGGAGCGATGGCCACCTGGTTGTAGCCCGAGTACCCATCCAGGAAACAGTAATGGCTCTTCCCTGCCAGTCTCTCAATGATCTGGTCAATAAAAGGCAGGGGGAAATGATCCTTCTCGGTGGCCTGGTTGAGTCTCCTGTAGTCAACACAGACCCGCCAAGAAGTGGGTACTCGTGTAGCAGTCTCCTCTCCCGACTCACTGATCACAGTCGTGATGCCCGTCTTCTTGGACACCACATGCAAGGGACTGACCCACTTGGAGTCGAAAATGGGATAAATAAAATCTGCGCTCCACCATTTCGAGATTTCCTTCATGATGACCTCTCTCAAATTGGGGTTCAGCCGCCACTGGAACTCACGCGACGGCTTCGCCCCATCCTCGAGATAGATATGGTGGGAGCAACGTGATGGACTAATCCCATGGAGATCTGCTACGCTCCATCCGATTGCCTTGCGGTTCTTTTCAAGAACCCCCATCAAACGGGATTCTTGCTCTCCACTCAGATCGGCGGAGATGATGACTGGGTACATCTCAGGCTCACCCGCAAAGAATCGATACTTCAGCGAAGTAGGGAGCGGCTTCAGCTCTGGACAGCTGGGTGCTGGTGGATCTGGCTTCGAAAGAAGATGCGTGTATGCTGCCAAATCTGCCTGGGAGAATGAGAATGTACTCTCACAAACTGGATCTGAAGAAGGCTGCTCAACTGAACTCTCTCTGATCTGCTCAGCATCTACCTCCTCCTCAGCTGAAGGCTCTGTGGGACTCAGGTCTGGCTTGTGATCCTCGCAATCTGCCCAATCAGACTTTGAATACGAGGGATCTGCATCAACAAAGGTGGCATCAACACCACCGTCACACATGGTGGCCTCAGTACCACCATCATCACTAAACTCTGTGTCGCGGTCGAGACCCGGATCTGCTGCCACTACAGTATCCTGAACCAAGGCTGTGCTCTCCAAGCTCTCCTCTGTTGTCATCTCGGCATCAGCGGTGTCTGAAAATGAGAGGATGGCCTGTGCTGCGTTGTCTGCCCATGCTGCCTCATCGTCTGTGATCACAAAATCACAGTCCTGGTGGATGTCTAGCCCGACATCTGTCAGCTGCTCTGTATCTGTACTGGTCTCAGAGCATGCTCTGTCTCTGGCTCTACTGTCCTCGACCGTCTCTATTTGTATACTTTCGCCCTCGACACGAAAGTATACCTTCCCGCTATCATGGTCAGTCACCGCCTTGGCTGTGGCCAAGAACGGACGGCCGAGAATGATGGGGGTATCAATCACTGAATCAGGGATCTCCATGTCCAACAATATGAAGTCCACAGGGAATTGAAGGCCCTGAATAGTGACGATTACGTCTCGCAACAACCCCTTCGGCCTCTTGACAGATCGATCAGCAAACTGAAGGATTGTCCTACTCTGTCTAAGAGTGCCCAACTCGAAGCGGTCGAGAAGGGCTGCCGGAAGGAGGTTGATAGGCGATCCGCTATCTAATAGAGTTCGGTCGAACCTCTGCTCTCTAATGTGACATCTGACATATGGGGCTCCTGAATCTGGCCTCTTGGCCGGCAGACAGTTCTGAATCGCGAAGCACGTGGCTTTCGTCAGCACATGGATCTCTGAGTGGTGGTTCCTCCTCCTCCTTCTGACTGTAGTCCTATCTCTCAACGAACGCTGAAGAAGGGGATGTGTGCAAAGCCTCCTGAAGGGTCAGCTGTATGTGGAATCTATCAATCATGCTCTGGCTGAACTCCTCCTGCTCTCTCTTTTTTGGATCTTTTTCTTTTTTCTTCCCCTTCCCCATCTGAAGGGCTCTAGGGAAGGGGATAACTGGGTCCTTCTCAGATGAAGGACTAGGAAAAGGTCTAGATGGCTCGACGGCCGGATCCGCACATACATCAAGCACCACAGTGGGACCAGAAAAAACCAAACCTTTTCCTTTATTCACAACATGGTTCCGAGATACATCAGAATGAGGAAAAACTACAGCTCTCTCAGAATGAACTCTGGTGTTCTCAGTACCACCACTGGCTGGCCCAACTGGACATCTCGCAGCCTCAGTACCGCGCTCTGGCTCGGCATCCCAGGTGGCGTCAGTACCACCTCCTCGAACTGGTGAAATGACGGCCTCAGCACCGCCTGTGGAATCAGCATCCTTGGTGGCATCAATACCACCATCATCAATATGAGCGACCTCAGTACCGCTCTCCTGCTCCTCATCTGGCACCCTAGGTGTATCCTCATGTCGTCGCTCAGACGAGGCGCCGCCGGCTGGTGTCCTACCGCTCCTAAGTGTGACAAAATCAGCATCAAAAAGGTCTGCAGACATATCATCAAATGGATCACTAGGAGTGGCATGCTCAATGTAAGCTACCTTCTCAGACTTCCGCTTCAGGCTGTTGGGATTCGGCTCGATCTGGGCAGGAATGACGGCCTTCCCTCTCACAATGTCCCGCATCTCCTGGAGGAACTCGTCCATCTCCCGTCTGAAAGTAGCCTGCTGGTCCGTGAGGAGGCGGGCTATGTCGTCCAAGGCGGGACTCTCGTATGGTGGACCATGGGAGCCCGACGGGTAGCCTCTCTGGTAATGAGGCTGCTGGAACTGGTGCTGCTGCTGGTGAGAGGGGTAAGTGGGAGGATGTTGCTGCTGGTGTGGCTGGTGAGGCTGCTCTCGCCTCCAAGACTGTCCCTACTGATAGGGACGAGGAACGAAGGATGACTGCTGCTGGGAAGGTGACGAATCCGTAAATGTCGCTTTTAAAAATGTGTTTTTATCATGTTGTGCGTTGTAGGCGGCAATCGGAAACGGTCAAGAAAATACCACAAATAAATTATTCAATTTTTAATCTCGTGGTTTTATGTTTATTTTACTTGGGCAAGTCCCAAGGTCGATCACAAGGAGGCAAAGGAACAACCTAGAATTAAGTCTATCAAAGTTCGTGTTCGGTTTTCGAAGCGGTCTTTTTTTTGGAATTTTTCAATGAATTAGGAGGTGCACATGCAAATTTGGCCTTATTTTAGGGACTAAAATGTAAATAACGTTCAAATGATGTCCGAAAAATACGAAACTTGGCCACAATGTAAACTATAATGAAATGGATGCACTGTAATCTTTTTGGAATTTTTGGATGCAATATGAATTTTTTATGGATTTTTAAATGCAAACAGAATGATTTTTAATATTTAAATTTAATAAATATCAAACCTACTTATTTTCGAGAATCAAAATTATCTGAGATCTATCACTAGGTGACGGATCTCAGAAAAATCCTAAACCTCGAAAATGTAGGGTTTAATACCTATTAAAAATTAAATACTAAAAGATGCAAAATGATTTTTATAGGACAAAATATGCATGCAAATTCAATTCTTTTTGGGCACAATGTTAAGACTAATTAACTCTACAAGATGTGATTTTTCGGGGATTTTTAGAGCAACGGTTAACCAATTATGAATTTTAGAGCAAGAAATGGGTAAAATATGCAATTTTCCACAAAATAATTATTTATTAATTAACCGTCAATCACAAAATTACCCACAATATGTCAAAATGAAGAGAATTATTCAACGAACATCATGCTATTTTTGTGATAATAAAATAATGTAGAGAAAAGGTTTGAAACTAAGGGGGAACACAGGGATACAGATGCAAATAAATAAAATATAAAATGCACTGGGGGGACTTTATTGCAATTACCAATAACTCCGGTGAGATTCTGCAAAATTCCCAGAGGGGCACGTGCGTGGCACGTGCCCTCTGGGGGCGGGGGCTGATCTGCGACTAAGGCGGGACCCGGGGGCTTGTGCGCAAAATAGCCCCGCGGTCACGTGCGGGGCACGTGACCCGGGGATGACGATGGATGACGTCCCCCCGCACGTGCCTCGCACGTGGGGGGTCTCGGGACTGGCGCCCGGCTTGGCGCGGTGGTGGAGGACGCCGCTCCTGGCGGAGGGTGCTGCTGGCGGCGTCGTAGCTGCGTAAGAGGACTCGGCGAGGGGCGGTCAGAGGCCGCCACAAGGCCGAGGCGGAGGAGGAGAGGCGGAGCCTTTGTCGTTGGCGGAGGAGTCCCGGCCAAAGGGGGAGGCGTTGGAGATGGCCGGGGACGGTGGATGACGTCGTGGAAGCGCTGGCGTTGACGAAACTTCTGGTGGAAGCTGGAGGTGGCGGAGATAACCGTCGTGGCGAGGCGGAGCCGCTGGAGGTTGTTGCAGGTGTTGGCGTTGTGTGTTGTCGAAGGAGGTTGTCGAAGTTGCGGTGGCGGTTGGCGGAGCAGTCGGTCGTGGGCTCGACGGCTAACCGGAGCAAGAGCGCGCGCGGAGGAGGCGCTGCGACGAGGGCCGATGGACCCTCGGATCTCGCCGGGTTGAAGATGGAGGGGCGGCGCTGTCACCGCCGTCCCTTGTCGATGAAGGTCTATCGGCGGATGGCGAATGAAGGAGGGGGCGGCGGAGATTAAATAGGGTTGAGGTTCTTGGCCGGAGATGGAAGGAGGGGATTTGGGAAGTGGCGAGATTCGGGGGATATCGGGGAAGATCTGGGATCGGCCGAGGGGATTTGACTGGGCGAGGGCCGAGATTCGCGGCGGCGGAGATCATGGGTCGGCGGTGGTGTTTCCAAAGGGGGCGGCGAGCTTGATGAGGAAGACAAGCAGGGGCCGTCCGATCGGCCGAGATCGGGCGGCCCTGCGTTGGCCACGTGGTGGCTTGGGAGGGGACGAGGGCGCACGTGCAGAGCACGTGCGTCCTTTTTTATTTTTTTTTTTTTTATTTTTTTTTTAATTTTTTTTTTATAAAACGAATAATAAAAAGGCTAAAAATGGCTGACACGTGGCGGCCTCTGGGGCTGCCACGTGTCAGCACCAGAAAATTCAGAAAGTAATTGTTTTGTAAAATCGAAAATAAATAGTAAATGACCTCGGATCGAAAAACTTTCTTCACGAAAATTGCTCGTCTCGATGAGATCTACAACTTTCATGAAGACATCAACACCAAAATCGGTCAAATGTAAAAAGTGAATTTTTGGGGTATCCTATGTACATAGAATACCTTGATTTTTGGGTTTTATAATTTTTATGTCATTTTTAAACATGATAAAAATCCGGAAAAATTACGGTAAAATCAAAGATAAATAAAGACACATTAATCTAATTTTTTTTTTTGGATTTTTATTGATTAAGAAAATATATACATAAAATACAAGGTAAAAACCGCGAAAATATACAATGTACAAAAGAGGCCCAAAACCCAACTTTCACATATGAGCTCCAATTCACTTGAACTTGGTCTTGTTTTGAAGGTAATTGAATGCACATTAGTTCAAAAGTGAGTAGGATTCAATCGGACAATGGATGTGGGAGATATGTGGCTTTTAGTCCGAAAATCCTGAATTTAGGGTTTGGGTTTTTGGTCCACTTATTTGGGTTAGTTATTTTTTTGTATTTTTCCTTTATTCTTGTTAATGATATGTACACAGTGGAAGTGGTTTTGAGTCATTCGGAGTTAGCATGAATGAGTTAAAAATCTGAGAAGTTAGGCTTATTTACAGGTCAATCTGGCTTGGATTTTTGGCTTCTTATTTTGTGCAGATTTTTGTGCTAAAATGCAATTCTTATGAAATCATGCATGAATGCTAATTATGCAAAATAGACGCCAGAATGCTGTTGATTTTAAGGGATTTGAGCTTAATAAATGAGATTTAGAGTGATGAATATGAGATTCATCATCCCCCTATACTTAAACCATGCTCGTCCCTGAGCATCAAAAAGAAATGCCATGAGGTGAAATGAGATTGGGTTCCAAACCAAGACCATGAGCTGAAGGTGAAAGTGAACCTAAACTCAACCTTTGGATTATTTGTGTGTCGGAACTTCTGTGAGACTTAGAATTTTAAAATCAACAGCCCTCAAGTTCTACACATCATTGCTACAGTTTCGGCTCAGAAGTCATCTTAGATCAATCATCTTCCCAAAGTATACTCTTTGAACATTGAATAACCGACTCTTGTGTGTGAAGTATTTTAGCTCTTCCCACCCAGAATGTTGGACTACCGCGCAAGCCTCCTCTCCAATAACTCGTCCTCGGGGAGTCAGGTATTTCCTTCTAAGGTCTGTCGCGCTGTGTTCACAATCGAATTGGGGGGAGAAGATAGAAGAATGAGAAAAGAATTGGAGGGTGGCCAGTGTAGTCACCTCTCCTTGTGAAGATGGCCAGTGTAGCCGAGTCTCCACCAAGATCTGCAGGGTTCTGGAAGCTTGGACCTTTTTGGTCAGATTTTTTTGGTAGTTGCTTCTTTGTATTTGGAATTTTTGGTGGTTCTGCTTGGATCTTATTGTGCCCCTACGGATATAGAATCTTTTGTTTCCGTACATTTTTTGGAGTCTTAGAAAAAATTGTGCCCAGCCGTCCATCCCTTTTCCGAAGCTTTATTTCAACCCGTACTCCGGTCTTTAGATTTCCACGCTACCAGAAAAGAAACTCACACAGTCTTCCAACATATGTTTGAGTTGAGCTAAGTGCATAGTGCGAGAGTACAAATTAATTCCCTATTCCAGAGTTGTACCCAGAATGAAGAGACCAGGTTAGACACTAAGAGTCAAACGCTGTACATTGTCATGTGGAACTTAAAGAACTAAGTCAAAGACCTGAAGACTCTAAAATCCTATTTCTCGGTGAAGTTCCTCTGAAGATTAGGTGGATTAAGGTCAAGTCTAGACCACTCTCGGTTTCGGCTCATAACTCGGTTCAGAACCCAAAGACTTTTCACATATGCAAATGCGATGCTTGATGAAATGCGAGTGTGTGAAATGCAGACACATTTTTTTCTTCTCTCTTTTTTTTTTGTGATTTTTTTTAATGCAAAAATGAATAAGAAGCCATTTTTCAAAAATTTTGGGCGTAGTCAGTGTTAGTGGAAAAAACATTTTTTTTTCTTTTTTTTTGTTTTTAAGAAAAACCCACCCCGTAAATACATATAGACTTACGCGAAAGTACGAGGTATGGCTAAAATATATACAAAGTATATATACAGACCCCCCTATACTTAGCGAGTGCTGTGTCCTCAAAGCACAAGAAGCGTAAAGAAGACATAGCTCGGGCTAAGCGTAAGAGAGTAAAAAAAAGAAAAAAAAGAAAAAGATTTACGAAAATCGCCCCCCTATACTTAGACTGTGAATAGTCTAAGTATAGAAGAAGAGCGGAAAAAGAAAAGAAAAATAAATGAAGCGGTCAGGGTATGTGAATGAGGAGGGTATATATAGGTGGGTGGCGGTTCCCCCTATACTTAGGCTTTGGCAGCCTAAGTATAGAAGAAGGATGGATATGGAGTGAGCGAGATATCGGAATGTGATGAGAAAAATGGTATATACAGATGGCATCGGTCCCCCCCTATACTTAGGCCGTGGCCTAAGTAGAGGAAGAAGCTGTACAAGGAGACCGATGTGGTCGGGAGGGAGGGTGGGTAGCCGATGATTAAGGCGGTTTACGGCTGATCTTCTTGTGAGCCTGCGGTGGGAGATCGTAATGATGAGTCGGAGGTGAGGCATATGATTCCCAACTATTATCAGTGTCATCCTCAGAAATATCATGATGGATAGTAGACGAAATATTTGAGTCAGATGAAAAGTAACCATCATCAGAGTTATCCTCAGAGGAGTAGTATTTGAAAGTGGACACACTCCAGATGTTCATGTCTTTTTGTTTCTTCAATTGTTTCCTCAAGCTTCGTTCCTTTTTAAGATCAATCAGTTTGTCCTCCGATGAATATTCAGATGCTCCAGTCTCAGTCAGCTCATAAGAAATAATTCCAGTGTACTTGTGAAATGTAGGAGCATCGGCTTTGGATGAGTAATAATTAGGAACGGGAGTTGTCCAACGAGAATCAAATTTTGGATCCTTGTGAAGATATGGCTTTAGAGATGCCGAACAGACTTCACTCATGTAGACTACCTTTTCCGGACCTGATGAGGGATCATCAACCGATTCCTCTTCCGAAAGATCAAAGGTGACTTTCTTTTTCTTGTTTCGTGAAGATGTCGGTTCACTTGAGTACCCAGATGAATAGCCATTAAAATTCTTCTCCTTGGTCGGTGTTCGGGCTACGTGTTCGTTCTTTGTTTCCTGAATATTGGTGCACTCTTGATTTGGGAGGATTTGGTCAAGATAATCAGAGTAGGTTGCTCCAGGGTGCGACCATGCAAATGTCTCAGGATCGTAGTAGAAAGCTGCGGGAATTGAGATATCGGGGAGAGTCTCCAAACCAATAGTCTCATTAACAAACGCAATCTCAGGTGTAGCAGCGGGGTAGGGCTCTTCTACCGTTTCATGGTTGCGGTTGTTGGGGACTTCGTGGGTTACCTCAGAAAATCGTGGTTCCTCAAAGACTGTATCAGATCGTAGTGATTCCAATGCCGTAAAATTTATTTCCCGAGTCTCACAATCGATACTCGCCTTGGCCAATGCCAAGAATGGTTTTTCGAGAATGATTGGAGACTGGGTGAATTCTCCTTGATGCTCAATATCAATGATCGTGAATTCTACCTTGAGCGAAGCATCTTGGAATTTCATGATGACAGAAATGGTTCCTCTCGGCCTTTTTATTGATCGGTCTGCCAATTGAACAATCTCTCGTATCTTCCGAATTGGCCCGAGTTTGAGTTCGTGAAATACAGAGGTCGGGAGGATATTGATCGGTGAATCGTCATCAATACGAGCATGTGTGAAGATTGTGTCTTTGATTTTGCAGTCAAATCTGGGCAACCGCTTCACTATGCGGCTCTTGGTTTTTCTCCTCAACACCAAGGAGGAGGCCATTGACAATATATGTCTTTCAGTTTTTGTTCTTGTCCTTCCTGTCTTTTTGATGATTAATCTGTCCATTAGAAATTTCTTAAGGTCAGGGAAGTGTTCAATGGCCTTTATAATGGGAAGTTCAAAAATCAAGTATTTTTCCAGCGCTTCCCGTAAAGCAGGATCCAAATTCCTCAGATCTTCTTCAGATTCAATTTTTATGAGATTTTCTGGATTTTCAAATTTTTTTGTATTTTCTGTGTGGTGTGGCGATGTGGTGTCTTCCTTAGATGAGAAGGGGCCTTGATGTTCAGGGTATCGATCAGAGGCATAGTTATTCCTAGGACCATAATGATCAGAAGTTTTGATATTAGAGTCATCCCTAGGTCTTTGAATATCATCAAAAATTTTATCATGGGATCCAATCATTTCCTCATTTAGTTCAACACTCGATCCACCATAGAATGAGATCACTCGGTCGGCAAATTTTTGAAATCTATCTTCCATCAATTCAAATCTTGTTTTTATCCTCGAAACATTATCCTCACAATTTTGTTCATGATCAACCACAGGAGCATTCGGATTTTGTTCAATAATTTCGTCTTCCATTTTTCTGTATATGCGGAGAGGAGAATTTCTTGGAATATCCATTATATGATCATTTCTTGAAAATTTCTCCTCAAAATTTATGGAAGGAGGCTGCTCATTTAGTACAGGCATGTGTATTTGATCTGAGTCTAGTTCAGTCCTTTGATCATGATTGGTCAGATCTTGATATTGTGGAGTCAGCATACAGGGTCTATATGTGTCTAGGAGGTCCATCCAATCCTCTGTATGAGTGTCATGTCTGTTATGGTCAATCCAACGATGATGATCATTAAGCGCATGTCTTTGGGATCTCTGCCAGTCATGTGAGTTAAAGAGATTTTGATCTTGAAATGTTTCATTGGCGAGAGAGTGAGAATAAGACGGTTCAGTCCAAGATGGTGTGGTTGGATGATTTGAGAAAGGATTTAATGGGGTCGAAGTCATCTGTGGTTGAAAGCTTCCCACAAATGTTGGAGGGTTAAACGAAGAGGAAGTAGTGGATTTGGGCCAAACCGACATAGACTTGTTTTCATAGTGGTGTTCGGTCATTTTTGAAGAAGTTGAGAGAAATGATGGGTTGGATCTGAAATTTGGAAAAATTTCCATGATGAGATTAAAATCAAGAGATGGAAGAGATGATTGTATGGGATAGAAAATGTTATCAAATGTGCGGCTATTGATCTTTGATATCGGTTCACGCACACCAATACAAACACAAATCAAACTTCGGGTTCACCAACTCACACAATGAAGCCGCAAGAGTTCGGCTATTATCTTTTCAATTTTAGTTGATGATAAATTCAATCTTGCAAACCGTTTAGACGAGCTGTTTAGGTTTGGAGCTGGGCTCTATCCTAGTGTGCATTTCTCTCCTCGCTGCAAGATAAATCAAACAATGTCGGGGTTGCTCTCCCGCAAAAATTCTTGATTTTATGGGTTTTTGAGATCAGATATATTTAGCAGTCCCGATTTTAATGAGGTGATCACTGAGAAATTAGATGAGCACAAATACACGTCTACCGTCCAGTCCCAATTTCCTTTAAAGTTATGTTATAAAACAAAGGGGAGGAATTCGAGAAAAGCCGATGCACACGGAAAACTATGATGAATGCTCAGTTAGAAGACTTACAGTGAATCCTCGCAATCTCCATGTGGGATACTAGACAGAATTTTAAAAATTATTCTAAATGAAATGCACGTCGATGGAAAACCGCACCTAAGCAGAAAGTTCTATTAGCGGGAAGAATTGATTTAAATTTTTGGCTAAATTGAACGATCTATGTGCGTCTCAATTAAAGTGAAGTGTGGCTTAAGATCCTACGAGCACTAGCAAAAATTGTAAATGCTCTGAGAGCCGTATGTGCAGGTCTATCCTATTCGCCACTCAAGTCGGGCCCCACCCTCGCTGGAGAGTGAAACAGGCCACGACACACCACAGAATAAAGTTTAGAGGTCTTTTACACACGCGAGAGTCCAAACGGACACCGCTGTAAAATTGCAGAAATTCAAAGTGCAGAAATTAAAAACTTAGACTCTACTCTCTCTCACGACTCGACTCGATCTTAAATTATTTGCGGTTTTTTTGGTGAAGTTGCGTCGGTTATTGAAAACCGCTCCACGTACAAGGTACCTCGCAAAAAAAATAAGAGAGAAAATGTAAGAGAGTGACTCAAAATAATATAAAAATTGAATGCAGAAAAATAAATTGCAGGAAAAAAAAAATGAAATTTACAATGAAAAATTCGGGGGTCAGACTACCCGAATGCGGAAAACCGAACAAAAATTCTTTAGACAAAAATCTAAGCCGTTTGCCTCCCCGGCAACGGCGCCATCTGACGAATCCGTAAATGTCGCTTTTAAAAATGTGTTTTTATCGTGTTGTGCGTTGTAGGCGGCAATCGGAAACGGTCAAGAAAATACCACAAATAAATTATTCAATTTTTAATCTCGTGGTTTTATGTTTATTTTACTTGGGCAAGTCCCAAGGTCGATCACAAGGAGGCAAAGGAACAACCTAGAATTAAGTCTATCAAAGTTCGTGTTTGGTTTTCGAAGCGGTCTTTTTTTTGGAATTTTTCAATGAATTAGGAGGTGCACATGCAAATTTGGCCTTATTTTAGGGACTAAAATGTAAATAACGTTCAAATGATGTCCGAAAAATACGAAACTTGGCCACAATGTAAACTATAATGAAATGGATGCACTGTAATTTTTTTGGAATTTTTGGATGCAATATGAATTTTTTATGGATTTTTAAATGCAAACAGAATGATTTTTAATATTTAAATTTAATAAATATCAAACCTACTTATTTTCGAGAATCAAAATTATCTGAGATCTATCACTAGGTGACGGATCTCAGAAAAATCCTAAACCTCGAAAATGTAGGGTTTAATACCTATTAAAAATTAAATACTAAAAGATGCAAAATGATTTTTATAGGACAAAATATGCATGCAAATTCAATTCTTTTTGGGCACAATGTTAAGACTAATTAACTCTACAAGATGTGATTTTTCGGGGATTTTTAGAGCAACGATTAACCAATTATGAATTTTAGAGCAAGAAATGGGTAAAATATGCAATTTTCCACAAAATAATTATTTATTAATTAACCGTCAATCATAAAATTACCCACAATATGTCAAAATGAAGAGAATTATTCAACGAACATCATGCTATTTTTGTGATAATAAAATAATGTAGAGAAAAGGTTTGAAACTAAGGGGGAACACAGGGATACAGATGCAAATAAATAAAATATAAAATGCACTGGGGGGACTTTATTGCAATTACCAATAACTCCGGTGAGATTCTGCAAAATTCCCAGAGGGGCACGTGCGTGGCACGTGCCCTCTGGGGGCGGGGGCTGATCTGCGACTAAGGCGGGACCCGGGGGCTTGTGCGCAAAATAGCCCCGCGGTCACGTGCGGGGCACGTGACCCGGGGATGACGATGGATGACGTCCCCCCGCACGTGCCTCGCACGTGGGGGGTCTCGGGACTGGCGCCCGGCTTGGCGCGGTGGTGGAGGACGCCGCTCCTGGCGGAGGGTGCTGTTGGCGGCGTCGTAGCTGCGTAAGAGGACTCGGCGAGGGGCGGTCAGAGGCCGCCACAAGGCCGAGGCGGAGGAGGAGAGGCGGAGCCTTTGTCGTTGGCGGAGGAGTCCCGGCCAAAGGGGGAGGCGTTGGAGATGGCCGGGGACGGTGGATGACGTCGTGGAAGCGCTGGCGTTGACGAAACTTCTGGTGGAAGCTGGAGGTGGCGGAGATAACCGTCGTGGCGAGGCGGAGCCGCTGGAGGTTGTTGCAGGTGTTGGCGTTGTGTGTTGTCGAAGGAGGTTGTCGAAGTTGCGGTGGCGGTTGGCGGAGCAGTCGGTCGTGGGCTCGACGGCTAACCGGAGCAAGAGCGCGCGCGGAGGAGGCGCTGCGACGAGGGCCGATGGACCCTCGGATCTCGCCGGGTTGAAGATGGAGGGGCGGCGCTGTCACCGCCGTCCCTTGTCGATGAAGGTCTATCGGCGGATGGCGAATGAAGGAGGGGGCGGCGGAGATTAAATAGGGTTGAGGTTCTTGGCCGGAGATGGAAGGAGGGGATTTGGGAAGTGGCGAGATTCGAGGGATATCGGGGAAGATCTGGGATCGGCCGAGGGGATTTGATTGGGCGAGGGCCGAGATTCGCGGCGGCGGAGATCATGGGTCGGCGGTGGTGTTTCCAAAGGGGGCGGCGAGCTTGATGAGGAAGACAAGCAGGGGCCGTCCGATCGGCCGAGATCGGGCGGCCCTGCGTTGGCCACGTGGTGGCTTGGGAGGGGACGAGGGCGCACGTGCAGAGCACGTGCGTCTTTTTTTATTTTTTATTTTTTTTTTAATTTTTTTTTAATTTTTTTTTTATAAAACGAATAATAAAAAGGCTAAAAATGGCTGACACGTGGCGGCCTCTGGGGCTGCCACGTGTCAGCACCAGAAAATTCAAAAAGTAATTGTTTTGTAAAATCGAAAATAAATAGTAAATGACCTCGGATCGAAAAACTTTCTTCACGAAAATTGCTCGTCTCGATGAGATCTACAACTTTCATGAAGACATCAACACCAAAATCGGTCAAATGTAAAAAGTGAATTTTTGGGGTATCCTATGTACATAGAATACCTTGATTTTTGGGTTTTATAATTTTTATGTCATTTTTAAACATGATAAAAATCCGGAAAAATTACGGTAAAATCAAAGATAAATAAAGACACATTAATCTAATTTTTTTTTTTGGATTTTTATTGATTAAGAAAATATATACATAAAATACAAGGTAAAAACCGCGAAAATATACAATGTACAAAAGAGGCCCAAAACCCAACTTTCACATATAAGCTCCGATTCACTTGAACTTGGTCTTGTTTTGAAGGTAATTGAATGCACATTAGTTCAAAAGTGAGTAGGATTCAATCGGACAATGGATGTGGGAGATATGTGGCTTTTAGTCCGAAAATCCTGAATTTAGGGTTTGGGTTTTTGGTCCACTTATTTGGGTTAGTTATTTTTTTGTATTTTTCCTTTATTCTTGTTAATGATATGTACACAGTGGAAGTGGTTTTGAGTCATTCGGAGTTAGCATGAATGAGTTAAAAATCTGAGAAGTTAGGCTTATTTACAGGTCAATCTGGCTTGGATTTTTGGCTTCTTATTTTGTGCAGATTTTTGTGCTAAAATGCAATTCTTATGAAATCATGCATGAATGCTAATTATGCAAAATAGACGCCAGAATGCTGTTGATTTTAAGGGATTTGAGCTTAATAAATGAGATTTAGAGTGATGAATATGAGATTCATCAGAAGGGTAAACTAGGGGCTGCTGCTGCGGCTGGTGATCTCTCTGCTGACTGTACTGGCCTCCCTGACCAGATGGCTGCTGCTGGCGCTGGGCACCTCCGTTACCCCACCTGAATCCGGGATGGTCTCGTCGGATCCCAGGCTGAGGACGGTCATACCAAATCCCGTTGACATCCATCAACGGCTCTGCATCGTACTGGGCTGGCGGGAGTACTGCCAGAGGCTGATCAGGCTGGTATACCACCATCTGCAAGTCTGGAGATGGTGGTGACTGGTAGGTGGGCTGCGGCTGCTGGTACGGCTCAGCCTGTACAAGGTGAACCTGTCTAGGCTGCTGGTGTGAGCTGGAGCGCTGGGACGAGCTGCCGCTGCTGTCGTGATCACCTCGCGACTGAAGACGGGGCTGTGAAGCCGTCTGTGCCTCCTGGAGACACATGAGCTGGGTCTTCATGTCGCATAGAGTCCGTGCCATCTGCTACATCTGAGTAATGCCTTTACACTGCTTCTTCTCAATCAGATCCATCCGATCTAACTTCTCGCTAATGATACCCATATCCGCAGCGGACGACTCTGCCTGTGCTGCTGCTACTACGGATGAACTGGATGGACCGGTGTCGACCCGTGCTATCCTCTGGTACTGCACGGGTCCTGGCTGCTGCTGGGGTCTGCCCTGAGTGTACAACCTGGTCTGAGACATCACCATATAGTTCTCGGCCATCTCCTCGTAGATGGCCCAGACCTGGTCGTGATCCTTGGCGAAGTAAGACCCACCACAAGAAGCGTTCACCAAGCCCTGGAGCTCTGGTGTCAGCCCGCTAAAGAAGCTCTGCACAAGGTTGGGCTTCGAAATATCATGGTGCCGGCATCGATCAGTCAGCTCTCTAAACCTCTCCCATGCCTCATGGAATTACTCTTTGGGGAGCATGGAGAAGTTGCTGATGAGGGCTCTCGCTGCATTGGTCCGCCCGAGTGGATAGTACTTGTGTAAGTACTCGGTGCGGAGCTGCTCCCAAGTGTAAACAAACTTCCCCAGGTGCTTCAGCCAGGTGGCTGCTCTGTCGGCCAAGGAAAAAGGGAAGGTGATAATCCGAATCGTAACCTGGTCCACCTGACGATTGTGGACAGTACTGCAGATCATGAGGAACTCCTGGAGGTGGAGATGGGGCTCCTCAGTGGCGAGCCCGTGGAAGCGGGGGAGTAACTGCAAGGTGTTCGGGGGGAACTTGAAGTCCCCCACGATAGCTGGAAGTACGACCCGGTGGTGCATCAGCGTCGACCCGGGGTTGTGCAACTCCCGCATCGGTCTCGGTGGTCCACCTGCCGCGGCTGCGGTGGCTGCTGCCGCTGCGGCGGCTGCTGCGGCTGCGGCTGCTGCATCTGCATCATCCGGGATCCTCGGCCCGTCTCTCCTCTGATCTCCCTCTGCTCGCATCTGCTCCATCTCTCTCCTCATATCAAGCATGAATGCTCCCTGATCCCTCAACTGCTGCTGAACGGTCTCTAGGGAGGCGATCAGGGTGGAGTTGATCGTGCCCTGGTCCAGCACAAAGTGCTCAGGCTGTGGACCTCGGGAGCGATCCTCGGAACTGCCGGCCATGGCGTCTGCAAAATCAAATGAGTCAAACTCAGGTGCTGATAAATCTGCTATTCTCTCCTTTGGCTCATGTCTCTCAGAACCGAAAGAAAGGGGGTCGAGGGGGAACAAGGCGGAATCATACTCAGGATCAGAGAGCTGGTCTCGGCTCTCACGAGCCAACCTAGATGAACGGGTAGACGCGCCGAAAAGCGGTGCAGCCAGAGGCTGCCTAAGAGATCGTATACCCATCATCGTGATCTGGCAAGTAAGGCGGATAGGATCTGGAGAAACTATGATCAGAATACAAACCCCTCAGTTCACCAACGCAACGCGAGCTGAAGACCGTAAAGGCTCTGTCGGATTATCTTGTCAAATTTTATTTTGGTGAACAACCAATCTATCAGAGCGATTACGTGACCTGCTGGGATACCCGATGCTACCCCAACCGACTGTCCCACACGGATGAGTCGGTAATCAGTCGGGAATAACACCGAAGGGCTCTACCTAGTGAACGGGTCACTCTCTCGCACAAGCAAACCAAACAATGAGGGGGTTGCTCTCCCCAAGACAGATTTTTAAGTCAAGTGTCTTTAAGGGTCAATAGTTTTAGCAGTCCTAATTTTATGGTTTTTCTTTTTAATATTTTTCAATAAAAACAAAGGCCTAACGAATTTTTTGGTTCTCCTGATTATTAAGTCAAAAACAAGGGGGAGAAGACGAAAAAGCCGATGCGCGAAGAAATCAATGATGCATGCAGAGATAGAAATGCGTACCTGTCTCCAGCACTCTACATGCAAGTGATCCGCACAGAAATGTAAAGACTGAAAGAAAACTACCTATATGGTGTAGCGATGAAAACCGAGTCCTAAACAGGCAATTCTACTCGCAGAACTGTCTAACTGGTCACCGATCCTTCAAGCCAAAGGTCCAGTCTCGGTCTACCCCTCCTCCTCCCGACACATCGGGTTCAGGAGCAGCGCTTGTCAGGGCAGGCTACGGCATGTAGGCTACGAAGGGAGTGAGTCAGTTATTTTTATTATTGAATTATTAGTAGGTCCAATTAATCACACTATAGGAACAAGCAAATAATTAGGTGTGGGGATCCTACTAATTACGGCACAATCAAGCAGAAAATCCTAAGTCTAGGGGCTCGAGAAAAACCGCTGAAAACCGTAAAAGGCAGCAAGAAAACCAAAATCGCGAAAAATCCGCGAAAAACCTAAGGGTCCCCCGAGCACACCGGTGCTCGGCGAAACAGACCCGCTAGAGAGTTCAAGTCCATAGTCTGAGTCTGTCCATGTATTATTACAATAATCAAATGAAATGAAAATAAAAGGCTAAACTAATCCTCGCCCGCTCGTCTACTCTCTCACGCTCTCCTGTGGCTCCGTGCAGAAGGGAGCCGCCTCCGAGTCCCGCGGTTGCGCCGGCTTCTCGAAAGCAGCCGCCTCGGTCCTCGGGCCCTCGTAATAAAGAAACAAGTGGTCAGTCCAACAATAATACAATCAAATATGGACAAGAAATAAAAGATAAGGGTATATGTGCAAAAAATGCAAAATAAAATAGACAAACAAAAGTCAAACAAACACAAAAACCAAAAAAAATAAAATAAAACAAAATAAAGTAAAAAAAAAGAGAAAAACAAGAAGCCACGAAAAGCCGCGGACTCAGAAAGAGCCGTGGAAAGCCGCGAAAAAGAAAACAAAAAGAAAATGAAAATGAAAAATCAAAAACTACTAAGCCGTGCTCCCAGGCAACGGCGCCATTCTGATGAGCCAAAATTCGATCAATCCGGATAAGGTCAAAATATCACTTGGGTCGTTGCGACCCGGATCGACGAGAATCTCAGCTCAATCAAGAAAAAATGAAATTCAGACCACCAAATCAAAGAAAATCAATCAAAACACGATAGCGGTTCTGGCTGTTGGATTAGCCTGGTATAGCGACCAGGGTCGAACACAAGGAGCACGTGATGGCCTTGCGGCCTACGAAGTAATCTAAAATAAACTAAAATAAAATAAAAGGTGTTTTTGGTGGATTTTTAGTCTTTTTATATTTTTTTGGATTTTTGGTTAATTAAGGAAATAAAGAAAACAAGAAAACAAGGTATATCAACAATTTATTTAATGCATCAAAAATCAAGCAAAAATTCAAATAAAAATGTGTTTATGTGTTAAATAATTGTTACTATTTTTAGTGAATTTTTGGGATTTTTATGATTTTTATTTAATTTTCTAAAAATCAAACAAGGTAAGAAATTAAAGACACTGTCCTGTCAGGAGAAAAAGGCGATTTAAAATGCAAAGGGCCTATTTAGCTCTTGGAGGAATTTTTCCTATAAACTAGAAAGTTTAAGGAAAATTTGGGCACTGGATTTATGATTTTTGGATTTTTTAATTGTTTATTAGAATTTTTATAAGTTTTTTAGTGTTTTGTAATTTGTATGAGTTTTATGAAATGAAAAATGGCCAAAACTGGCTAGAAAATCAAACACAACAAAAGAGACAGTAGCTAATTTTTTTGTAATTTTTAGCTAAATTTAATATTTTTTTGTGAATTTTTAAGACAGACAGTAACAAAAATGGATGTTTTTGATTTTTTTAAAATATCAAATAAAAACAAAAATGTCTCCAAAAATTCTAGAACATTTTACACTTTGGCAGGAGCCATGTATCCAATTTTCATTGAATTCAGAGTAGATTTGCTATTTTATTCAAAAATAAAACTTAGGTACTGTGCACAGGGACCTGAGTGCAAATACCCAAAGCTCTGGGGGGTCCGGTGCAAAATACCAAAGGAATCACGCACGCAGCGCGTGCCTGGGGCACTCAGGGACCTATATGCAAAGAAAACAAGTTCCTGGGACTATTTGGTAACAGGTACCAAAAGTTCGAGGGCTTGTTTGTAAAATACCCAAAAAAAGCGCACATGCACAAATCAATCCACGCACAGGGGTATAAATGCAATTTTCTAAAAATATTTCTTCATTTCATAACCATCCAGAACTACAGGGCTACGCAAGCAAATATCCCAAAAGGGCACGTGTCGATGCACGTGCTACACTACAAACAGGGGCATATGTGCAAATAAAGTAAAGCTCAGGTCCAAAGTGCAAATAACCCAGAAATAAAATAACTACGCTATGTATTTATAGGACTAAACGCTAAATAAACTAAAGAGAAGGGCCTAAGGGTAAATTACCCTTTATTAAGTCGACCGACGGATGGGCGCCACGTGGGTAGATGGACGGCTGGGAATGGGTGGTGCCCCAAAGCTGCTATCCCTTGGGCGGATCAGATGGTCCCGGCGTCGCCACGTGGTGATCGAACGGTGGAGAAGTGCGGTGGCTAAACCTTGGCCATCGGACGGTCTGGATCAGTCCTCCTGAAGATCGTGCGGTAGCTGCTGCTCCTGGAACGGATGGCTCAGATCGAAACTGGAGCTCGGAGGCTGATCAGACGGCGGAGAAGGATGGAGCAAGAACTGGGCTCCGGCAAACTTCGACGGGCTCGTGACGGCGCTGGTCTCCTCCTGGAAGCTCGCTGAAGATCGGAAAAGGAAGCCGCGGGCCCTCCGCGTCTGATGGAGGCCTCCGATGACTCAATGGAACTCCGAGGAGCTCTGTAGAGTCGGGCGGAGGCGGAGCTGCTGGACCTGATGGTCCAAGCCCTCAGATGGGCTCGGATGTACCTGCAAAGCACACCAGCAAGCTCGCGGGTCGAGGGCAAACTGCCTCGACCCCGTTAGGCGTGGTGAAAGTGGTCGGGGAGTCGGTACGGGCGAGCTCCGACGAAGGGGTGGACGAAGGAGCTCGAACCCCAGCTCCTGTGCGAGCTGGGTTGAGTGGAGGGGCGTAGAACGTGCGCGGAAGGAAGGCGGAGGCGATGGTGGATTCCGATGATCGAACGGGAGGGTGAGGTGGTCGGAATCAACGAAAATCGACGGCGGCGCGAATTGGGGCTAATCGGAAATTAAAGAACTAGAGACAAAATCTAAGCTACCTGGGTGGATAGGTCGACTGGGGACGAGCTTGGGCAGCTCTGGGTCCTTGCCTCGAGGACCGTCGTCGTCCGAGGCTCTGGCTCCTGCTCTGGGCAGAGCACGGCGGAGCAAACATCGCCGGATTAGTGGTCTCTTGCTCCCTCCTCGCTACGACACCTGCTGGAGCAAGCTGTCACTCTCGCCAAGCCTGTGGAGGTCCCTGGGTGGTGAACAAGTGAGCCAAAGATGAGGAGTGAAGTGGCGGAGCTCAGCTTTTATATGGGTGCGGGTCTGGCTAGAAGTGATCAGGTAGGGTAATGTGGAGCGCGGAGCCCAAGGCGGGTATGCCGGCGAAGGTGTCGGATGTGACGTGAGCGGACCGGACCCGAGGTTTAGGGGGATGGTGATCGGGTATGGATGGGAAAAATCCGAGAAACTGGGTCGGGCACCAAGGACCCGTGTGAAGTGGTCCACAGGGGGGAGTTGACCGGGCGGTCAACAAACCCCGTGGACCAATGAGAGACAGCCACGTGTAAATGATTTGTAAAATCAATTAAAAATAATAAATGGCTGATTTAGCGAAATCTCAAAATATGAAATATTTTTGTTTTATTTTTTTTCTATTTTTAGTGATTTTTAATTAATTTTCAAAATAAAAATAGTGTATTTACATAATAGGGCTATATATAGGTATATATACAATATAGGATTTTTAGTTTTGATTTTTAATTTGTTATTTTTATACACTTTTATTCCCATTTAATATTTTATTTATTTATAGCATAAAATTAGGAATAAAAAGATATTTTTATTTTATTTTTATTATTTATATACATAGGTGAAATAAATACATATGTACATCGTATATTTACAATGTATTTTTGTGTTTTTAATTTTGTTCTTTTTATTTTGTTTTTGTTTTAATTGTTTTTTTTATTTTTTTTATTTACAACATAAAATATAGAATATTTACAAATTTTATGGAAATTAATTTTATTTATTTATGAGGTGAAATAAATATGAGAGTGGCTATATACAAGGTGAATGCGCACAAGTGATGTTTTTGTTTTCTTTTTATTTTTTCTATTTTTATCTTGATTTTATATTTATAAATATATACAAGTATTTACAAGCACATTTTAGTCTCTTTTTGGAGGAAAATACTTTTATTATATTTACAAATATATTTACACACATGAGCCCCTATCTCCCTCTACTTTGGCTTTTATGCGATCAGGCCCATGCTGAGCCCTCCCTTGGGTTAGGTTGCTCAATATTTATTCTAAATATTTCCCTCTTTTTCTTTTTGATCTTTATTCTTTTATTTTTGCACAAAAACATGCTAATTACTACTATTTACACCATGCATGCTTTTGGTAATTATTTATATTTACAAATATATACATGCATTTGCAAAGGTTTTTGTAGCTAAAATATAAGAATAAAAAGTGATGAATGAGTATTCATCAATCAACACCTCACTGCCGACATCAGAATGGAAGCAAATCTCTCGAGATCCATAATCAATAACGGCTCTCTTAGAGGTGAGGAAAGGTCATCCCAGTATGATTGGAGGATGCTTCACAGGGGTGGAGGTCACCATGGGCAATGCGACAAAGTCAACAGAGAAGCTCATGCCCTGAATCTGAATGACAGTATTATCTAGAATACCCCTCGACCTATTTGTTGATCCATCAGCAAATTGACAAATCGTCATGGTTTTCTTGAGAGGCCCTAAGTAAATAGACTGTAATAGTGAGAAGGGTATTATATTTGATTGAATCACCGCCTTCAAAGAGAGTGTGATCACATGAATAGTCAGAAATGGTGCAACTCACAAGAGGTGTGATGGTGTTGTCTTTCCTAATATTTGGATGGTGAGTTATGGTGTAGGTAGTTGCCATGGTTAAATTGTGATGCTCAAATCTGCTCCTTCGCTTTCTCTTCTTTTGTTTAGGAGCAGGTAATTGGGTCATGGCCTGGGAAAGTGGGGCCTCGATAAACTCATGAATAGCTACCATCACTTCTGGTTCAATCATCATTTCTTTAAGATTTCAGATCTCCTCCATACAAGGGAGGAGATCCAAATCATCATCTACACAAGGCTGACTAAGATCAGTGTGTACAGTGTCAACCTTCAGATCAAAGGTGGGAACTGGTGTATATGTGTCTGTGTGGTCTAGGGATCTGGTAGTGGTGCCCTCTCATCACAAGCTAACTTAACCGAGTGTCACATGAATTCTTTTTGCATTTTTAAAATTTTATCATTTTTTTGTATTTTTGGTGATTGAAAGCTCTCATAAGAATCCTCGAATGAACTCATATCATTAAATGGTTAAGCGGCATTGCAGTTCTTATTTATTCTAGTGTGTCATCAATCCTCTGTTTCATTTGCTCTGTCATCTGGGTCAAGTTCTCTAGAGTGGTCTCCATGAGAGGTGACTCCAACAGCACGGTCTTAGGTGGGTGAGGTGAAGGAAAATGTGAAGGTGGTGATGAGTAAAAGTCCAAGGCCTTAAACTATGGATGATGTGGATATGTACAAAAATAAAAATCAAGAGAAAAGTCTTCCTGGTAAGATGGAGTTGGACCGGTTGGAAGGTACAAGGGATTCACAAATTCCGGATAAAAATCACTCCAGTCAGCCATCTCCGAAATAAAAGGAAGGGATTGGGAGATCATGAAATTCAAGTCATGATATGCAAGAAAAAGACGTAAATGTGCAAGGAAGATCGAGTACTCACAAACAGAAACAAATATATGCAATACAAACCCTCATTTCACCTACTCAACACAATGAGGACTATGAAAGTTCCGTCTATTTACCTTTTCAAATTTTAGAGTTAGGTGATAAATACAAAGTTGTACAGATACGTATGAAGTACTGGGAATGGGGCACTAAACGTTAGTGTGTACATATCAAAATATAATGCACATACAATAAGGGGGTTACTCTCCCCAAGATAAGGATTTTTCTTTTGATTTTTATGTTTGAGCAAACTTAGCAGTCCTAGTTTTATTTGTTATCACTCTTTTTGTTTTTAAATAGAAATCCACGATCCTAATCAGGAGTCAATTCCTTGAGATCTTAGGTGATAAAATTAGAGGGAGAGAGTTGGAAAAGCAATGCAAGCAAAATCGATGATGAATGCTTAAGTAGAAATGCTCACCTTGCCTCCATCTCTCTTAATGTAAGGATTCTTAGCAGAGTTGAAACCTACACTATAAGCAAATGCAATCCGATTAAATTGCCATACAGTAGAATATGCTATCATCGTGAAGCACTAGATGCTAACTGTCTACATATGAGACCTAAGTCCGATTTCTGAAGCTCATTGGTGTCCTCCATAGCAGATCCTGCAAGCACTGTATAGAGCGTCTCTTGGCGCACAGTCTCATGTCTAATTAGTCAAAAATTAGATTTAACTAAGTCCAAAAGCGAATCGATAGGTACATGAAAAAATATTGGGGCTGCGGACCTTAATCTATCGAAAAGCAAATCCTATGCTAGGGCTTAATCACACAAAATGAATAAAAATAAAAGCGAAAAACAAAAAAAATAAAAGCGATGAAAACATGACAAAAACGACGAAGCCTCCAAGTGAACAATCACTTGAGCAATGGACCTCGTGAAGTTTGAAAATCCTGGAGAGTCCAATTTATTACAATTGTATGTCTCTCTCTCACTTTAAATTACAAATGAAATAAAATACAAAATAGAATGTTATTATCTTCAAAATTCCTCAAAATATTTCTTTGTCACTTTTTCCCATTGGCTAAGGTAGAAAAGAAACTCCGCTTCATGTAGGTGCACAGGCGCTCCTAGGAGAGCCTCCCTCGATTCGTGGTCCCTTGCAATAAAGTCAAACAAAGAGGGTGGTTAGACAATTCACAAAATAATATCAAATAAAAAATAAATAAAGGGGAAATAAAGACAAGAAGGCACAAACAAAGAAATCCAATCTATGTGAGTTGCTTCTTGGCAACAACACCAATTGAAAAGATAAAATTCACTTGATCATGTGTTCCACAGGCAGGAACACAGTCGTCGAAGCAACCGATGAGAACCTCATACTAATTCAACAATTAACCCACAATAGATATAGCAATGCAAATAAATGTGTGGAGTTCAAATTTATTATAACTCTACAAATGTGTGTATAAGTGTTAGTATGTGTAGCGTGTCGAACACAAGGAGCAAACTAGATAGACCGTGAAAATAAATTCAAAAAATGTGTGTTCTTCTTGTCTATATATTTTTGTCTGTGTTTTTTATTTTATATTTTGTATTTTATGTATTTTAATTTTTATATATATTTTAATTATATTTTTATATTATTTTTATATTTTTATTATTTTTATTCTCTTTCTTTTTAATTATATAAAATATAAGAATATATAAGGCTACACAAGCTAAGTATAGGGGTATACCCATATTCCATATGTACTTTAGCCAAAGATCAACTTTTTATGGTGAGTAATGTATTATTTTGAAATGACTTTTTTTGTAAAAATAATTGTAAAATGATTTGAAAACTTTTATATACTATATGACATGGTTTTAGAAAAATTTTATATATTAGTTTGTAAAAATGCGATTTTATTTATTTTGAAAAATCTTTGTAAAATATTTGGAAAACCTATATTTATATGACATGTCTTTGAAAATTGTTTTACATGGGTTTGTAAAAATGGGGTTTTACCTATTTTGAAAATATGTGGAAAATGTTTAGAAAATGTAAATCTATGTGGCATGGTTTGTAAAATATTTTTCAAAATATTTTCATAAATATAAGGGGTGTAATTGAAATTAACAAATGTTTTGTATTTCAACCTAACTTTATTTTTAAAAAAAGACAAAATAAAAAAATCAAAAAATGAAAAAATAACAATAATCACAAAAACATTAAATAATAAGTTGGATGTTTCCCTGATACTTACACATTTCACATAAGACTTGTTGACATTCATAGCACTTAGTTTATGAGGTCCTATATTTAGAGATAACCTTTATTAATCATTAAGGTCTTAGACATAATAATTCACACTTCCCTAGTTTGAAATATTTGTGTGCTATATTACATACTTAATCTCCACCTCAAAGAATATGACCAACACCTCATTTGCAGGACTGCATAAATGATGAGATGTGTTGGAGTTTCACTTGAGCGATTTGGATTTGGACTCGATCTAATGATGCTCGAGGATGGGATAAAGTTAATGAATGTTTCATGAAACCTGATTGTCAGTTCCTTGAGTCAGTAAGAGAACATAGTTCTTATATTAACCTCTTGATATTTACATAATTGCCATGATGTGATAAAACTAAACTAAAATGCTTATCACTGTGTGACAACTCTTGATAAAAGCAACGGAGCTAGCAAAAAAGAAAAGCAAAATGAAAAGGAAATCTTTTATATTCCAAAATCAAATTCAAATAACTTCCACAAAAGGTGAGCACTCACAACCTTTTAAGTGTCTACTTGGACAAAAATCTTAGGCTTTTATTAGTTGGGATAATACCCAAAAAGGGTTTTGCATCATATAGTGATACAAGTTTGGGTGTCGAAAGTATATTAGATACTCAAAAGAGACACACCCCGATGCATTCCCAGGAAAATGAGTACAAACAATTCAACCTCTTTCGACGGACACACTGATCATCAACCAAAAATACATGTGTTGAGTAATAAGGCACTCGAGAGAATACTTGTTCCAATGGGAGGGAGAGAAGAAAAGAACTCCATCTGGCCTTTCATCTACCCATTTAATTTCTACAACTAAAGAGACGATGGATTGAATTCAAGAATACATTTAATCCCTAGTTTTGAGGATTAGGTCTTGAGGAGAGTATCTTGGCTAGAACCTTGGGTGACGTTTTGACTCGACTCTTGTGAATGCAGTCAACACTTAAAGACATACCTCTATTATGTATGTATAAACAAAGAGTCTGATGATTAGAAAAGTTGAGTTCTTTCTAAATAAGACATATTTTGGTTTAGAGTTTTATGACCACTATATCTGAGTGTTCCGAGTTAATCAAGTCCTGTTATGCACATGCACAATCAAATAATTAATTTACTTACTTATTCTTTACTTCCTAGAGAACGAGCTATAGTGTCAAGGACACTATAACAAAATTGAGTATTGGTTGCATAAGACGCAACATTCACATTAGATGCGAGAACTGTTACTAGGGGATATGCAAAGTGTCGTAAAAGGACTTGGCGTAGTCTCTTGGGAACATAGTGATTGATCAGCTTACCTAGCTATTTTCTAAATAGACCATGATTGTCACATGATTGTGGGTTTAAATGATTAAGCCCATTAATGGCTCTTTGGGCTAGTGGGAGATTGTTGGACATGCGAGACCACGACGAGCCATTATGCAATAAATGTTATTGCAAATATCATTCCCTAATCTGAAATGAAGAATAAATAATTTGCATAATAGGTCCCTTTGTAAAATTAGGGTTATGTACCATGGCCATCTTAATGATCATACAACTGTTGATTCAATTATTGAATCATAGAGGCTGGTGCTCGGATGAATATCTAAAGAGTTAGATTGAGGACTCATCAAGCACCATCAAATAATTGTTGAGAGATGATCTCCAACCTGAGTAGGAGATGGCAATCCTTTCTCATTTAGGCTGATATCTGACCGACCTCTTGATGCAGTTCCTCTGCATAGGAATAGAGATTCGGAGGTGTCAGATTAGTTAGGTCAAAGAGTTGACTTAATGAGATCGAGATATCCAAAGTCTTATAACGTAAGCTATCATGATATAGGCATGCGTCCTCTGATCGGAGACAGATGTATTACTATATGTCTGAGTATGTACATTTGGCAGACCAATAGGTTGATGACCTAATCAAGGTCTATACACTGGCGCGTTGGTGTGCATATAAGGGCATATGAGTAATACGATCTCTCAAAGGGATCATACATGTTCATTACTGAACTGAAAGACATGATCTCACTCATGATATATTGGGAAGAATCAAATTTCCTGCACGGTCATCTCGCTTTGGAAGCTTGACTGAATTTGTAGGTTTGATATATACTTTTGGAAAGTATATGATCAAGACCTAGGTATGATATATGCTTTTTGGAAAGTATATGATCGATACCAAATCCCAATTATCGAATGAGAAACTTGATGATAGAACTCTGAAGATGACAATGTAAAATTGATATTATACTTCAAGTTCATTCTGGGTCTTCCAGTATGCAGGATGTACAGGTGTTAGGAATACCTGAGGGTGATGTGATCATAAACGATTGTATAACCATGACGCTTCCATTCTTAGGGAGTGATGAAACGAGTCCGGATTTTAGTGACTCTTCCAAATGATGGTCATTGATCTGAATGTGATTCAGATGCAATGAGAAGATTAGATTTGCGGTTTTAATTTAATCAAGCATCTATGGGAGGCTCGAGATCTGGATTTGAGATGTGATCTCAATTTCCAAGTCACTCTACGTGGAACAATACAATCGCCCTGTCCTTATCTCCAAGTATCTGTGGAGAAATCACATTATTCTTGAATGTGTTCAAGAATAATTCCATAGTTGAATTATATCTAAGCATTGAGAAATTGATAATTAAATGTGATTTAATTATCTTGATGTATGTGGAAATTATCCAATATCATCAAATATGATTTAATTACTGTGGATAAGAATAATGTGGATTGCAATATCCAATTATTCATAATGTATTATAAATGTGATTTATAATGTATTAGAGAGAGAGAGCAAATTATAATTTATATTTGTTAATTAATTATTGATGTGTATTGGATACACATTGTGTAATTAATTGAAAATGTAAATTATATTTTGTTTTAGGTTGTGAATGTGATTCACAAATTTCCAATGGCAAGATTGCAATATTCTCAAAATTAATTGTGAATTATATTTGAAGAATAAATCACAATAAAAGTTGTTGGAAATTATGGGAGAATCTCATGGAGATATGCAATCTCATGAGATTGCATGAGATTGCCTCCACCATGAGGACATGGTGGACGACCACCAATTCCCACAAGGAAATTGGTAGTCGTCCTACCTATTCCTTATGGGGAGCAATCTCTATGCTAATCTCTCCATAATTGTATGATTTAATTTAGGATTGAATTGTATTTGATTTATCAAATATATTTGATCTAAATTAAGTTATTAGTTGTTGGCTTTTACCAACAACAATCTTGACCATTGGATTAAACATAAATCAGTCTCATCCATTGATTTTATGTGTCCCATGGATTGAGATCCATGGATCCCAAAACCCTATAAATAGAGAGGCATAGCATGCTCTCTATGGTTATGCTTTTGAAGCACATCTCTCTTCTCTCTCTTATTCCACACGTCAACCCTCTTCCTCTCTCTTTAGTGGTCGACCACCAAAACCCTAGAGGAGAGCTTCGCCATCGCCTTCACCGCCACGTCGCCGCTTCGACGTTCTTCGGTTCTCCGTCTTATTTGGAGTGCTACGCTCGTGAAGAAGGCATTCTATCTTGTACAACAAGATCAGGAGTTCACTGTGCTTGGATCAACTCGTTGGATTGCGAGGATCACACAACTCATCCCCGTGCTCGCAAGCTTCTTCTCCGATGATCGGACTTGAGACAGGAGGTCTCTTTTCGTAGAGACTCGATCAACCACACTTCAAGAGGTATTCCTTTATACTTGTTGTGGTTTTAAATGAAACGATCCGAGAATCATTCTTGGATCATGTGGTTTCATCGCATGAAAAATTTTAAATTCCGCTGCACAGAACAACTAGTTCGACTAGTCGTTCTTCGTTGTATTCAATATGACACTCACGCTTCTGTGATGCCCTTAAGGATTATCCCATATCCTTCAGCACCCACTTGGAATCTGACATGGCGGTAAATAAAACCTGCTCCACACCACTTTTTTATTTGCTTCTTAACTACTTCCTATATATTAGGGTTTAATCTTCTTTGGAACTCACATGAAGGCTTGGAATTATCCTCAACATAAATGTGTGTGAGCAGAGTGTAGAGTTTATACCTGCGAGATATGACACGATCCGACCTATACACTTGCGATTCCTCTCTAATACTTGTAACAACCTAGACTCATGTGCAATCAGTTTAGAACTAATGATGATAGGGAGTACGAGAAAGGCATACTTGAGTGTAGGAGGTAACGACTTCAGGTATAGAAAAAGTGGTATCATCAATTAGATTAGGCCGAACCGTCTCTGAATCTGGTTCCATGCTGCATGAAGGTAAAACTAATTCAGCTATGCTTTCCACCAACTCTGTTGTGTGAGGAGTTAGATCGCCAAAGAAACACAGTAATTTGGCAAGAGCCATATCCGACTCATAATATATATCCCTTAACTATCCTGAAGAAGTATGAGGAACTAACATATCTGAAGGGACCTCTGTGTCATCAAGGGAAAAAGGATGATGATCCATAGCTCAAGAACTCTGGCAACACCTCACAAATTGCATCATGCACACTTTTCTCTCCAGATAAGAGGGCCTCTCTTAATTCTATTAGGTTATGTTTCCACACCCCAACTGTGCTAACGACTATGAAATTTGCTTATGATGATGAAAATAATTATGTGCTAGATTTTGAGTCATGTTGTTTCCGTTTCGTCTGCTTCTCCTAGAGAATGGAACTTCATCATCCTTGTTTGGTAATCAACGGAAGCTCCAACGGTCCTAAGGAAAGGATGTCCAAGGATGATCTGTGAATCTCTCTAATGATTGAGGATATCCATATCAAGGACGATGAAGTCCACTTTGTAATCTTGTCCATCTATCTTAGTGATAACATTCTTAACTTCACCTTTACCTTTCTTCATAGACTTATCAATAAACTAGAGTAATGCTCTTGATTAGCGTAATGGTCGCAACTCCAATTTTTCATACAAAGCTAAGGGTAATAGATTAATTGATGATCTATCTAGGAGAGCGTGTGCAAATGCTATGTCATCAATATGACTCACCACATAATGTGCACCCATGTCTCTCTTCTTTCGTAGTAGTTGTTGGTTCTTGTGAAAAAACATTGTGGCAACTGATAAGTCATGTGTCTCTACATAACTATTCATCTTCTTCCTACTAACCCTAGTAGGTGTGCAACGCACCTTCAAGTATTTCTGGAAGGCAGCATGGCTAGCCAGATACTCATCAAATGACACTTAAACCATAATGTTATCTTTACAAAATCGTGTCATTTTTGGATCATCTTTTTGAATCTTTTTAACTATGCGCTTTCCTGCACTTAGAGAATAAGGGAAATGGATTATACAAGTAGAAATATAAGATGAAGAATATGAATCATACACTGAAATATGCTTCTTTTTATTTCTTGAATCATGGTTCTTCATACATGAATCTTTTACAACAAACTTGGAATTTAAAATATTAGTGTCTACTAAAGGTTTGGGAATGTGTCCTGCTGGTACATTCTCCTCAACCAAAGGTGCAAGGTACTCCATAGACTCTGAATTTGCTCCATGCCGCAGATGTGCTTCCTCCATCTCTCTCTACCCGTGGTAGATATCTTCACTCTCTGAATGGGTTGTTGCTGTTGATGCCTATCCTCCTCATATTCTGAAGACTCTTCAAGTAAAGCCTCGGAAATTACCTCATCCATTTCCTCGTCTGGTCAGGTACGACCACAGTCCTCCCGCTCCTAAGGACATATGATTACAATCAAACAAAAAGATTTCATAATTAGTGCTAGATGAGTCCGAATAATATACTTGACCATACTGTTGCTGTGGTTGCTTGTTCAGGTTGTTGGGATTAGCCTAAACTTGGGAAGGAATGGATATCAAAGGTGCATACTGCTCGTCCTGCCAACGAGATAAGTGGTTGATGTCAAACCACATATCCTGCATCTCATTCCTATCGGAACAAGGCTCCTCGAGTATTTTCCTCTGAAAGTCTATGGTTCCTTATGAAGATGACTACTGTTGAGAAGAAGAAGAAAAGCATGAAGACTAGCCTTGATGGCCCTGAAACTGCTACTGTGGGGTGTGGGGGTGGGGGTGTTGAAAAGATAGGCCCATATGGCCTGAATGGTACATCAACTGTCGGACATACTATTGTTGCGGCCTTGGTTGCTGGGAGTGGTAAGCTCTAAGTCTCTGTTTTGTAGGAGGAGGTGCATGAGTGAAAGTTTTGTTGTATAAAATAGGGGGACAATGGTAAGGTGAATGATCCCCATACTTCCTTGCTTGAAAGGGTCCTGTGTGTACCACACACCATTCATTTCCCACACCTTAAAAGGATCCTTTATAGCTTTATCGACTGATTGGGGTTGTTGTTGGTAAGAAGTGCAAGAGAGTATCCTCTACCCATGGATGGGGTGGTCATGGCATCTACTGCTCCTGTACATGATGTATGCGGTAAGCATGAGTAGTAGATGCAGTCACGATAGGTACCTATATCGTAGATACCTTCTTTGTCAGCGCTGCCATCTGCTTCATTAGCCATGATAAGATGCTATCCAACTATTCATTCTTTTGTCAATCCTCTCAACGACGATCAACTTATTTTCTATGTTTCCCATGCTAGGAATCGGGTCTTCTGAGAGGTCAATTGTAGCCTTCTTCCCACCTTTAGATGAGAGTGTTATGGGGGAGTATGTATATGCCCTACTAGCAGTCTGTTCATGGCTTGTCTCAGCCATCTTCTCGAATACCTTCCAGACAACATCCACACCACGTGATTCATAAATTCCTCCTCAAGCAGTGCTAATCTTACCCTATACCTCAAGGTTAAGAGCACTGTAAACTGATTGAACAGGGATGGTAGGCTCAAGTTCATGATAAGGAGGCTTCTGTAATAGATCCTTGAATCTCTCTCAAGTATCACAAAATGGGTCGTTCGGTAGTTGGTAGTAAATTATGATGCGAGAACGAAGAGTTTCGTTCTACTCCAAAGGTAGAACTTCTTCAGAAATATGTCCTTGAAGTGGTTATAAGTAGTTACAAGTACCCCTAAGTTCTTCATCCAATAATCTGCCTTATCTACTAAGGCAAAAGGTAGGTCTTTTTGCCTTATATAGTCTGGACTAACCCTCGGATGCTTAAGTTATCAAAGATTAACTCAAAGTCTCTAAGGAATGCATATGGATCTTTGTGTGTATTCTCATTGAAGTGAGGCAATAAATTTAAAAACCCTGGCTTTAGTTCATATTCAACTTCAGTGTCTACTAGACTCAACTAATTCCTCATTCTGTACTTCCTTAGATTATAAGCTACGTCCATCAGTGCATCTATCTCCAGGTTAATCTGTCCAATTTGTGCTCTCAATAATGATGCATTCTGTTTAGAGGCTGCTAACCTAGCTAAGACCATCTGCATAAGGTCTTTATGCTCCTTTTCCTCCTCATTTTATCACTTTAGAGGCATCATGAGTCAATCTTCTATACCTTCATTAAAAAGAGTATTCAAGTGAGACTGTGATGAGGTAATTGAAATCAGTAGATCTCATGAAGGAAGTGGTCTTCCTCGGTGAGAATTAAGGAGAGAAAGGGACCAGTCGGGATGCAACCGCTCCCTAAGAAGGAATGAAATCATGAATCGAAACAAGGATTATTTCAGATCCAAGAAGGTCCAGGAGAAGAAGGTGGTTGTACCTTGGAATATGTGATGTTTGGACGGGTCAATGACAAGTTCACAAAATACGAAAAAACTTCTGGCTAACTATCCATCTTCAATTTCAAGAGAATACGAAAATTGAGCATGGTAGATTCAAAAAGGACTAGTACTATGGTACACTTACGTGTGTGGAATCCACCCACACAAGACAAATACAAAACAAACCCCTTTAACATCGTGAAGGCTGTATGAGTTCGATTGAATTATCTTATTGTTTTAAAGTTAGTGATTCAAATAATATTATCAACCATTATACATAATGAGTCTCCTACTACACCCAATTAAAGTCTTGTAAGCTCTCAATCAATGGAGTGATCTTCCCGAGATGTCATGTTCAATATTACATCCAAAAAGAAACCTACAAGCACATATAACAAAAACTTATTTTTAAGGTCAAAGGCCACCACTTGCGGCTCTCAGAATACATTAGCGTCGGATCTGGAGACTTAGGGTGGAAGTCCAGAGATTTGGGCTCTAACCTTAGGGATTTGTCCTCACCCACTCTGTCTGGGGGTAAGTACCTGTGTCCAATGAGGGTGTTACTGCCTGTAATACAACTTGAATTTTATTCCAATTTATTTAAGCCAACTTGCATAATTCAATCCTAATTTTAAGAGTTAGGTTGTCGCTTGAATTAATGTAAACACATAAAATATGCCTAATGTTTAGTCCCTTTTCCTTTATCCTTAAGTTATAAAATAAGAGGAAGGGGATGAAAAACTGAATGCATGCGAAAATCATTGATGCATGTAGTTTTTCAGAAATACTTACAATGCTTCCCAGTACTCTCCATGTGGATGCTAGACTAAATTTTAAAATCTAATTACATGATGCAAGTTGAAAAATAACATCTAAACATAAGTTCTATTAGCGATAAAGAAATTCAGTTAAATTTGACTAAGCAGAATGCAGTTTAAGTGCATCTATTAGTGAATCTCCTAAGATGTATGCGAATCTTATGAGAGGAGAAAATTGTGGCCTAAATTACGAAAAGGGCATGAGGAAATATGACATAGGTTTGCCTATTTGAATTGAAGTGCCTATTCTTAAATACACCACTTAAGTCAAGAATCACTCTCAACACAAACACATAAAAAAAGAATAAATAGAGGCCTTTGTTACAACTACGAGGACTCGACCAAGAACCACTGTAAATAGGAAATTAAGTAATTAATTACAAATAATAAAACATAAATATTACAACAAAATAAAGACTAATTTATCTAGATGAAAAAGATTCTATCTCATCAACTCTTTGAGGAATAAACAGCTTGAGATCCAAGCTCTTCACCTCCGCATTAGTTCATTGGTCATCGGCTTCGCAGACCCTATTGATGAAAGGGAGTTCGCCAAGGCCGTGTGTCTTTCCACAAGGCGGATAGACAGTCGCTGAGTTGACCTCAGACAGACTCCCAAATCGATCAACAATTAACCCACAATAAATGTATGCAATGAATATCCAAAAATGTGGAGTTAAAATTTATTATAACTTTACATGCAAATGTGTATAGGTGTAAGTACAGGTAGAGGTCGAACACTGGGAGGCGAATGGTTGTATGTGTTGTGTAATTATTCAATTCCTTGTTCATGTCCAATTATTGTTTTTGTGGGTTTGTGGTTTTTATATTTTTTTTATATTATATATATTTTTTTAAATTTTATTTTGTTTTTATATTTTATATATATCTTTATATATATATATATATTTTAATTATATAATATATATATATTTATGTATATATAAAGACGTATATATAAGAGGAGAGAGAGAAGTAGTACAATATATGGACATATATATATTAATATAAATGCTGAAAATATATAGATATAATATATCTTTTTGGCTTTTGATATTTTTCTCATTTTTTTGTTATTTTCTGGAATATTTCTAATTTTTATAATTTTTTTTAATTTCAAAAATGTCCACAATATGGACTAATTAACTAGCCGAACTAGATTTTGGTTTTAAAAATATGAAATACTTCCCAAAATTACCCAAATTAATTTTAATACATTAATAATAATATATAGATAATTATAAAAGAAAAAAATGTATTTTTGGGATTTTTAAGGGTTTTTCTATTTTTTTGTTGGATTTTGGAGCTTTCTGATTTTTTTTCTTTTTCATATTTTTAGGTTTTTTCAATTTCTGAACTTAATATAAATATAAATATACCATATATAATTTTTTTGTAATTTTTTAAAAACATTTTATAATTTTTTTATATTTTCTAATTTAAACAGTACAAAAAGGGCTTCTTTTTCATTTTTAATAATTAGGAAAAATGCAAATAAATGTGAAATAAAATATAGGCGTACAAGAACATCACATGAAACATCTGTCCTAATTTTTCTGGATTTTTAGAAGCACCCTAGGTATTTTTAATAAATAGATAAAAGCCACAAAAATAATTAAGCCTGACAGGGGCATTTTTGCAAATAAAATAAGTACCAGGGGCATCGGTGCAAAAATACCTACAGAAATAAACATTTATTTAAAGTTTTGGGGCTAATTTAAATTAACAAAAATTTTCACGCGCCTCACGTGGGACTGCACGTGAGGCGCGGAAGGACCGATTTGTAATTCTCAGAAACACAGGGGCCCTTTAGCAAAAATTACATTTTATTTACAACGTGCTATTTATTTTACAATATTAAAAATTAAATACAAAACGTACGGGGGTTGTATATGCAATTTACCCCCAAAAGCGCTTCATCCAACGACTGATCTTCGTCCACTAATCCACGTGGCGCCTCCACGTAAGTCGATGATGCTTCACGATCCGACGTCTGAGATTAGATCACCTGCGTGATCCAACGACCAAGGCTCTAGAGGATCGGACGTCCGTGATTACACCTGGGATCTTCATCTTCATCCAACGGTGGGGAGCTGGCGTGGAAGAACAGGGAAGAAAGCTCACCGGGGCGAGCTTCTTCCGCCTAGGTCTCGCTCCTCCGCCGGCCTTCGCCGCATCTGAAGGTCCCAACAACTTCCTGGAGGGTTGCTTTATCTGCTGGAGGTGTTGGATCGGCCGGAGGCACATTGGAGCGCCGCCACGAGCTCGGAGAAGGAACGGAGCTCCAGGTACCTCCGCCAGCATGTGAATCGTCTCCTGGTGCTCTTCAAATCACCTAACCTGCACAGGAAGACCGCATGGCTCGAGGGCTTCACCCTCGACCTGAGATTGAAGCTGTTAGCATTAAAAGGGGCGAAGTGGCGAAGCCTCCGGCGAGCGGCGGAGTTTAGGCTTCGATTTGCAGATCCAGATGGGAATCCGGTTGGACAGGGTGGCTGGGAGGTGGAGAATGCATAGGGGATCGAAATGATAGCGAAAGGGAGTCGGGAAACGGTCGGAAACACGGTGGCGAAGTCGCCGGAGCTGAGCTCCGGCGAACTTCGATTTACCTAAATTACGCTACTCTAATAATCTAAATGCAAAACAAATGACAGAAATGAAATGCGGGAAGGAAAAACTACCTAAGAAATGTAAAGGCACAGCTCGACTTGGCCGGAGGGCCAAGGAGCAGGACGACTGCCGGAGCGCCGCTGTGGGCGCATCTCTTTCCTCCGCGAACCTCCTCGAACCTCCAGGGGACCTCCTGTTGTCACCAGGATACACGCTGGGCCGAAGGCGAGGGTTCTAGGGCTTAGGAAATGGCCGAAAAGCTCGGATGAAGGAGATGGACTTATTTATAAACAAGGTTGGGTGCCCTTATTGACCGGCTAAAATCAAAGAAATGGTGGTATGTACAAGCAATCTAAGTAGACGGCGAGGATCATGATTCATCTGGGAGAAAATTCCGTGATGAGACTGTTGGTGATGGAGCGATAGGTCGAGCGGGAAAATGGAGGAAATCAGGGGAAGCGACCTTCTGACGGGAGTCAGAGGCGCAGGGGGAGTTGACCGGAGGTCAACACTCCCTGGCCCCTAATTGGTCCACATCAGCCTGGGCTTGACCTATTTATTTAACATAATAAATGAATTAATTAGATTTTACTTATAAAATAAAAAATGTTTATAAATTAACGTAGTATTTATTTATGATTTTTATTTTTTTGAAGTATTTTATGATGGTTTTATTAAGATAATGTTTTTATAAGTATATTTATAAATATTTAATTTTATTTTGTTTATTTTAATTTATTAATTTATTTTCTTAGTTTAAAAATTTATAACTTATTTTTGTTCGTATAAATATATTTTTATTCAATTTTTATGATTTTATTTACATTTTTAAATATATGTGTATATGTATATGTAGGTATACTTATAGGTATTTTACCTATATATTATATACATTTTATTTATTTAATGGATTTTATTTGTTTTTTCTTTGGATTTGTATTTTTAATATTATATATATAATATATACATTATTATAAAAATATAGATGAATAAAGAATAAAATTATTAAATCCCCTTTTATTTATATGCATATAGGTGGCATAGGTCTTTTGTCTATGTAGCCTATAGACTTATTTTATTTTACAAATTCTTTTCGGTTTTCTTTTAATTTCAATATGTACATGTATGATATATATTATTTACAAAATTCTAAAAATATAATTTGCTAAAAATAATGGATAGTGAATAAATGGAATATTTTAATCAATACTATATACAATGAGGGCCAAAAACCTAACTTCTGCAGAAGGACTCCAAAAATTATGAAACCAATTTTATTAAATAGTTCATGGAAGGCTATATACAATTAAAGGTGAGTTTGGGGGATTTGGAGTTTTTATTTGCAAGATATGGGTCTGTGAAGTTGAGATTTTAGCTTTTTATTCTGTGTATAAAATGTACACTGGGTATTATTTTTACACAAACTCAATTTTGTATTTTTATTTATAGTATTATCTACAACTTTCATGAATAAAGTTTCTTTATTTGATGAATAAAAAATTAAATGCAAAATAGGTGTCACAAATGCATAAATGAATGAATAAATAAATGAGGTATTTATTGTATAATTGGCCCTTATCTCCCCCTACTTTATTCCTTGTCGACCAATTCCATGCTGGCCTTGGTCTCGGGGTTCGGGTCATAAAATATCTGCAATATTTTATTCCTTTTTCTTTTCTTCTCTTTATTCTATAATTTTGGCATTAAGAACCTTATTCTATGTACAATTAATACAATGAATCGTGAATGCTAGTATATACAAATTAATGTTATTTATATGCATTTGCTGGGGTTTTTAAGGCCAAAATGATAGAATAAAGGTGATGAAATGGAGATTCATCACCCCCTATACTTGCCTTTGCTAGTCCCTAGCAAACACTTATGCAATAAGTACAAAAAGAATAAAGAAAAGAAAAAGGACAATTAAAGAAGGATAGAGTGAATAGGGGTGCTTTCAGTGCAATGCATGTCTTTATAAAATCTGAATTTGGAGCTCCTGTCAGACCTTGGGTGTAGATGTGTGTGGAACCTAGTCGGGAACCAGCTCTAAAATACAACAGCCTTCGATAGTCACAGAACTCAGTTCAACCCACCTCAATAGCTTGGTCAGAACTGGTCTACATCATACGCAAACCCTTATAACTATGAAGCTGACTTGTACAGTGAAAGTGATAGTGGCTCTCCCCAACTGAAATGATAAAGGAACTGACTTCTCCATAATGACAACCCAATGATTCCCCAATCCAACAACTCTTTCCTCGAGGAGCAGGGTATTCCCTTCTAAGTTCAAGTGGCAACCAACTCAAGAGGAGGGGGTGAAGAGAAGAATGGACGGTAGCCAGTGTAGCTACCTATCCTGGAATGCAAGACCAGTGTAGTCAAGTCATCCAGCTGCAGGCTCACATATTTGACTTTGGAACTCAAGCTTGCTTATTGGCTTTACAACATATGTACATACTTTGCAGGCATTTTATTTTTGTACAGGACTAACCATTTTTTTTTCACAATACTATGCACAGCAGCATTTACATTAGGAGTTTTTCCTCTTGAGCCAGTAGACTATCCCTCTTTTGAAGCTTTATCGCAACCCACAATCTCCTGTCTTTAGACCTCATTGCTATTGGACCAGGTTGGGGTTCACTTCCCTCCCTAGACGAGGACGAATGTTTCCACCCGTGTGCGTCTCAGACTGGCAAATCCAACCCCCTCACCACTCCAACTGAGTCGAGCCAGGTGAAAGGTGCAAGTGTCCAAGTTAGGTCACGGTCGGCAAGAGTCATTCGTGTGTCTCGAAAAGTTCTAGTTAGTCAGTTGAGGTGACTTGAACCCAGCCCTGATTTCTCAAAGAATTAAGTCTGCATAGACCTGAAGTACCTTAAACCTAGTTTCCGAAAGGCTCCAGTGCAGTTAGGTGTGGTAAGGTCTAACCAAGCTCCAATTTGAGACTTTATTGGACTGATTCAATCATCAAGCTCACTCAGAAAGAATATGAATGCTATGTAAATGCTATTTACAAATATGCAAAGAATAATGCACTTTTTTCAGAGAATTTTGAAAACCAAGAAGAATTTTACTCAAAGAAAGAATTTTGGCATCCAATATATACATCTATTTACATGGGTGTGCTGCTTTATTTTAATCATTTTTTAAGAATTTAGAATTTAGTTTTTATTTAGAGGTATATATGTACACTTATTAAAGAATCTTGTTTATTTTTATTATTATTTTATTTATTAGATGTATCTATTCCTCAAACTTATTTGACACAAATTTTTCAGACAATTTTTGAAAACTATAGTCCAAAATAATTTTTACAAACATTTTTACAAACATGTACACACATTTGAAAATCATTTTGCAAAGGTTTTTCAAAACAGTATATATAGATTTTCAACATATTTTTGCAACCATTTTTCAAACCATTTACAAATCATTTTTCAAACCTTTTATTTTACACAAAGAAAATAACTTTTTACAAACCACACATTTTTACAAAGGTTGAAAACATGTAACAAAATGTTTTCAAAATAATTTTCAATAAATGTTCACAAAGATTTTCAAACTATTTTTCAAACATTTTGCGAAAAACATTTTCACCTAATTTATTAATCGGTATAAACAAAAAGAATTTGAGGAATATTCACATCTTTTTATTAAGGGTTTTTAACAAATTTAAAGAATTATTAGCCATATTATTAAGAGAATACTAAAGTACGAGTTATGGCTAAAGTATATACATAGATGTACGACCCCCCTATACTTAGCTTGAGCTATGTCCTCATAGATCAGAGAGAAAAGAGAAGACATAACTCGTACTGAGTATAGAAAAGTCTAAAGAATATACAAATAAATAGATGAACAAATCAGGGGTGCACCCCCCTATACTTAGGACAAAGTACGTACTAAGTACAGAAGACTGACACAAAGGGGCAACACCTTTTATTTAGATACATAAAATAGACAAGGAAAAGAAGAAAAGAAGAAAAGATAGATATATGCAGATAGATGAAAAGATCGTGGAGAATATACGCATCACTCCCCCTATATTTAGGGTCAAATAATCCTAAGTATAAGCAACAACAGGAGTGACAAAACTGAACAACGAAAGAACAACGCGATGTGTACCCCCCTACACTTAGGTCAAGGTACGTCCTAAGTGTAGACACCAAGATATTGCGATAGATCTGGGGCACACATAACATACGGGAGAAAGAATGAAAAAGTCACACATATATACAAGCGGTGAAAAACTGGTGGAGTACAGGATGGTATCTGACAAGTGAATACCGTACTCTCGTCGTCGTCTCCCTGTGAGAATGAGGACACAGTCAGAAGGTGAAAAGACACCCTGATATGCAGTCAGGTGGGTGTCGGCTACCGGGGATAATAGGTCGAAAGGTTGGATATCGGGTCCGGTAGCGTGAAGTAGATGATCGGCTCATATGGTCAACATGAGGGAACGGAGCCGATACTATAAGACCGGGAGGAAGAAAGAGCAGTACAAACTCCTACGGTCAATCAGAGTCTCAGTAAGATATAGAAAGGTAAGGATCAAGAGACATCATGGTATTCGGTGGTCATGAGGTCGGAAGGTCACAGGAGACACATCGGATACCGCAGGACATGGCTCAACCCTGCGAGGGTCGTCAAGGTGAGCAGGCTCAAAGGAGCCAGAGATCATACCAATCAGAAGACTCGGTCCAGTGATCCGCAGATCGGATACACAATCAGAGGGGTGACCAAGTACATATCAGGAAAATCGGCTCCGTGCTCCGCAGATCGGAGACACAATTAGAAGGAGATCGAGTAAAAAGCTCAGAAGACTCGGTTTCGTGTTCCAATAGATAGGAGACACCAGAAGTGAAACCGAGTACCTACAAGATGATGTACCCTCCCTCAGATAACCCTCGGGGAGTAGTACATGCTAGGCAATGAATAATCAGAACAGAAGCTCACCCTTGCGAGGGTCGTCAAGGTGATCGGGCTCAAAGGAGCCTGATCCATCAGACGGATCACAGAGACGGTCTCGATAGGCGACAGATCGTCTACCAACAGAAGAGACCGTCAAATCAAGAAAGTGTGGCAGCGTCCCGTAGATAACCCTCGGGAAACGTGCTACCAGCTAGGAATGGAAATAGCAGATATCAGGAGCTCAACCTTGCGAGGACCGTCAAGGCGAGCAGACCCAAAGGAGTCTATTCAGCTGGGTCCCATGATCCACAGATCGGATATGCAACTCAAGATGGGACCAAAATCATGTATATCAGACGACTCGATTCCGTGCTCCACAGATCGGAGACACAGCAGCAGTGGGAACCGAGCGTAAAGAGAGTGTCGCAGTCTCCCGCAGATAGTCCTCGGAGAGTACTGCGATCTAGGCAAGGAATAGTCAGAGTGTGTCTCTACCTTGCGAGGGTCGTCAAGGAGAGAGAATGGCTCAAAGGAGTCGGATCCATCAGACGGACCCACAGAGAATATGGTCATGGTAGGCGGCAGACAGCCTACCAGCAGAGGAGACCAACATCGCTATAATGTATCATAGCTTCGCGCAGATAACCCTCGGAGAGCTATGAACTAGGCATGGAATATCAGAAAAGTGGAGCTCTGCCTTGCGAGGACCGTCAAGGAGAGCGGACTCAGATGAGTCTAGTACATTAGCCTCGTGTACCGACAGGTCAAGCACACAATCACAGGGGGAGGCCAATCAAGCATATCATCTGACTCGGTTCCAGGTCCCATCACAATGGCGACCCAAGCAGTGAATGAAACCGCAATCCTAGAAATTGTCGCATTCTCCCGCAGATAGTCCTTGGGGAGGAATGCGAGCTAGATCGATATAGGTCATGGGAATGCTGGTAAGTCATCTCAGGTCCTCAAAAGCAATGAATCACTCAATCATTTGGAGGGCATAAGATCATGCAAGGGAGCAAATAATCATGTCATTCACCAAACATCCCTTGGGTCAATCCAGTCAGCTGAGATGGCACGCAAAATAGTCAGGAATCCTCTTAGTGTCAGGGTGGATTAGAGAGTCAGGAGATCAAGGATGGGTCAAATAGGAAGATGAGAGATCATGCAGGATCCGCACACCTCTATTAGGCACTCCGTATCAGAATAAGAAGTCAATCCTCAAAATCAAGATGGTTGGAACCTCAAGAAAGATAGATCAATCAATACTCATGAAGTCTTCATCGAATTATTGCATCATATCACCTCCTTAATCCGGTGTGCGAGAACTAAAATTCCTCAATAATGCATCATACCTATGCTCTATGCATCAGCAAAAATCCTCCCGAAGCCCATATGCATGTATCAAAGGAAAATCCATTGCATCAATCTCAGCATCCTCAACATCATTGGCCCGACTTACAAATAATCAGTATAAATAATCCTCGATGCGGGCTTCATCAATATGCACCGCATTCCCGGGTAAAGGGAGAGATGATACTGGGTACACGAGGAAGATGGATAAGAAGGGTACACAATGGGGTGGAGAAGCTGATTGAGCGTGCGTGCCAATATCGTGGATGGTAGAAGAGTGATACAGATGGTACGAGGAGGGCGGGCGAGAAGATCGAGACACAGACAAAATTGGGTGTTCCACACAGGGAGGGAACACCGTCAAAATGGTGATTTGAAGAGCAGGCTCTCCCCGAATCAGAGAATGAGGATGGCACGGAGAATACGAGGAAAGTGATGAAGAAGAGGGAAACAAAGGACTTGGCAAAGAATGATTGAGCTCAAGCGCCAATATCATGACTCGATGCAAAATGAAGAGATATATGTATAAGAGGGATAGAGAGACTCAAAGATAAAAATGCATGACTTACACGAGCGGGACCGACTACTCTAATAATGAAAGAAAAGGATAATGTACTCCAAGTTACAATCAAGACACAAGGCAAACCCCCTATTCACCTACTCAACACAGTGAAGACCATCAGGTGACGGTCATTTATCTTTTCAATTTTAGAGTTAGGTGAAAACCACAAAAATTGTACAATCACTTAGGAGGCTCTGATGGGATTTGGGTTCTACTCCTTAGTGTGTACGTGAGCAATTTAAAACGCATACAATGAGGGGGTTGCTCTCCCCAAGACAAGGAAGTCCATTATGTTTTATTTTAGGTCCAATAAAGTTAGCAGTCCCGATTTTTTTTGAGTTATCACCTTTTTTGGGTATTTTCAATGCACGTGCCTATCGAGGTTCCAATTTCCATTAAGCATCCTAGGTTGGCAAAATCAGAGGGAGAAGATCGGAAAAGCCATGCAAGTCGGAAATCGATGATGCATGCTAAGTAAGAAGACTTACAGTGCCTCCCAGCTCTCTCCATGCGGAATGCAGAACATAATTTGAAACTTATGCTTTATGCAAATGCAAGCCGAAGAAATCGCCCTAGGTACAGAAATTGCTATTATCGTGAATCACCACAAGTCGCTCATTCATCTTTAGCCTCAAAAAGTCCGGTCTTGGCTCACCCCTCCTCTGCTCAACACACTTGAGTTTAGGAGAAAGCGCTTTGCAGGGCTCGCTGTGGCACAAAGGCTAAGAGATAAATGAACGGCTATTTAGAGTTTGATCTAGGTCCAAAGTGAACTATAATAACATGCAAATATATATTAGGATGTTTGGACCTAACTCTACGAGCAAGCAACTCCTAGGCTAAGGCTCATTCACACACAAAATAATAAAAATAAAATAAAATAAAATAAAGAAAAGGAAAAGCGTCAAAATCATCGAGGCCCCCAAGGGAACAATCCCTCGGGCACTGGACCTCGGGAGTTGAAGTGTACTTGTGAGAGTCCTGTATTATTACAAAATTCAAGTGTCACTCTCTCACATAAATATACATAATGAAATAAAATAAAATGCATAAAAATAAAGACTGTCTTCAAAAATTCTCTTTCTTCTGTCCTGGATGCCCTCTCCTGTTGGCTGGCACAGAGGAGCCAACTCCGCCTTGCTTGGGTGCACAGGACCTCCAAGGAGATCCTCCTTCGCTTGGCGGTCCCTTGCATCAAAGACAAAGAAAAGAGATGGTCAGAGGAATCAATCAAATCATGTCAAATAGAAATAAAAACCAAACAAATAAATGAGCGTATGATGGACATGAGCAAAGAATTGAGTGAATGAACAATCAATCACACCAAATTCATACAAAATCCATTGCCTCCCCGGCAACGGTGCCATTTGATGAAAGGGAGTTCGCCAAGGTCATGTCTTTCCACAAGGCGGATAGACAGTCGCTGAGTTGACCTCAGACAGACTCCCAAATCGATCAACAATTAACCCACAATAAATGTATGCAATGAATATCAAAAAATGTGGAGTTAAAATTTATTATAACTCTACATGCAAATGTGTAGAGGTGTAAGTACAGGTAGAGGTCGAACACTGGGAGGCGAATGGTTGTATGTGTTGTGTAATTATTCAATTCCTTGTTCATGTCCAATTATTGTTTTTGTGGGTTTGTGGTTTTTATATTTTTTTATATTATATATATATTTAATTTTTATTTTGTTTTTAGATTATATATATATATATCTTTTTATATATATTTTTTTAATTATATAATATATATATTTATGTATATATAAAGAGGTATATATAAGAGGAGAGAGAGAAGTAGTACAATATATGGACATATATATATTTTTTAATATAAATGATGAAAAAATATAGATATAATATATTTTTTTAGCTTTTGATATTTTTCTCATTTTTTTGTTATTTACTGGAATATTTCTAATTTTTATAAATTTTTTTTAATTTCAAAAATGTCCACAATGTGGACTAATTAACTAGCCGAACTTGATTTGGGTTTTAAAAATATGAAATTCTTCCCAAAATTACCCAAATTAATTTTAATACATTATTAATAATATATAGATAATTAGAAAAGAGAAAAATGTATATTTGGGATTTTTAAGGGTTTTTCTATTTTTTGTTGGATTTTGGAGCTTTCTTATTTTTTTATTTTTCTTTTTCATATTTTTAGGGTTTTTCAATTTCTGGACTTAATATAGATATAAATATACCATATATATTTTTTTTGTAATTTTTCAAAAACATTTTATAATTTTTTTGTATTTTCTGTTTAAACAGTACAAAAAGAGCTTCTTTTCATTTTTAATAATTAGGAAAAATGCAAATAAATGTGAAATAAAATATGGGCGTACAATAACATCACATGAAACATCTATCCTAATTTTTCTGGATTTTTAGAAGCACCCTAGGTATTTTTAATAAATAGATAAAAGCCACAAAAATAATTAAGCCTTGTAGGGGCATTTTTGCAAATAAAATAAGAACCAGGGGCATCAGTGCAAAAATACCTACAGAAATAAAAATTTATTTAAAGTTTTGGGGCTAATTTAAAATTAACAAAACCCGCCAGGGTTAGAGTGCAATTTTCACGCGCCTAACGTGGGACTGCACGTGAGGCGCGGAAGGACCGATGTGTAATTCTCAGAAACACAGGGGCCCTTTAGCAAAAATTACATTTTATTTACAACGTGCTATTTATTTTACAATATTAAAAATTAAATACAAAAAGTGCGGGGGTTGTATATGCAATTTACCCCCAAAAGCGCTTCATCCAACGGCTGATCTTCGTCCACTAATCTACGTGGCGCCTCCACGTCTGCCAATGACGCTTCACGATCCGACGTCTGAGATTAGATCACCTGCGTGATCCAACGGCCAAGGCTCTGGAGGATCGGACGTCCGTGGTTACACCTGGGATCTTCATCTTCATCCAACGGCGGGGAGCTGGCGTGGAAGAACAGGGAAGAAAGCTCGCCGAGGCGAGCTTCTTACGCCTAGGTCTCGCTCCTCCGCCGGTCTTCGCCGCACCTGAAGGTCCCAACAGCTTCCTGGAGGGTTTCTTGATCTGCTGGAGGTGTTGGATCGGCCGGAGGCACGCTGGAGCGCCGCCACGAGCTCGAAGAAGGAAAGGAGCTCCAGGTACCTCCGCCGGCATGTGAATCATCTCCTGGTGCTCTTCAACGCACCTAACCAGCACAGGAAGACCGCACGGCTCGAGGGCTTCACCCTCGACCTGAGATTGAAGCTGTTACCATTAAAAGGGGCGAAGTGGCGAAGCCTCCGGCGAGCGGCGGAGTTGAGGCTTCGATTCGCGGATCCAGGTGGGAATCCGGTTGGACAGGGTGGCTGGGAGGTGGAGAATGCGTAGGGGATCGAAATGAGGGTGAAAGGGAGTCGGGAAACGTTCGGAAACACGGTGGCGAAGTCACCGGAGCTGAGCTCCGGCGAACTTCGATTTACCTAAATTACACTACTCTAATAATCTAAATGCAAAACAAAAGACAGAAATGAAATGAGGGAAGAAAAAACTACCTAAGAAATGTAAAAGCGCAGCTCGACTTGGCCGGAGGGCCGAGGAGCAGGACGACTGCCGGAGCGCCGCTGTGGGCGCATCTCCTTCCTCCGCGAACCTCCTCGAACCTCCAGGGGACCTCCTGCTGTCACCAGGATACACGCTGGGCCAAAGGCGAGGGTTCTAGGGCTTAGAAAATGGTCGAAAAGCTCGGACGAAGGAGATGGACTTATTTATAAACAAGGTTGAGCGCCCTTATTGACCGGCTAAAATCAAAGAATTGGTGGTATGTACAAGCAATCTAAGTAGACGGTGAGGATCATGATTCATCTGGGAGAAAATTCCGTGAAGAGACTGTTGGTGATGGAGCGATAGGTCGAGCGGGAAAAATGGAGGAAATTAGGGGAAGCGACCTGTCTGACGGGAGTCAGAGGCGCAGGGGGGAGTTGACCGGAGGTCAACAATCCCTGGCCCCTGATTGGTCCAGATCAGCCTGGGCTTGACCTATTTATTTAACATAATAAATGAATTAATTAGATTTTACTTATAAAATAAAAAATGTTTATAAATTAACGTAGTATTTATTTATGATTTTTATTTATTTTTTTGAAGTATTTTATGACGCTTTTATTAAGATAATGTTTTTATAAGTATATTTATAAATATTTATTTTTATTTTGTTTATTTTATTTTATTATTATTTTATTTTCTTAATTTATAAATTTATAACTTATTTTTGTGAGTATAAATATATTTTTATTTAATTTTTATGAGTTTATTTACATTTTTAAATAAATGTGTATATGTATATGTAGGTATACTTATAGGTATTTTACCTATATATTATATACATTTTATTTATTTTATGGAATTTATTTGTTTTTATTTTGGATTTGTATTTTTAATAATATATATATATAATATACATTATTATAAAAATATAGATGAATAAAGAATAAAAGAATTAAATCCCCTTTTATTTATATACATATAGGTGGCATAGGTCTTTTGTCTATGTAGCCTATAGACTTATTTAATTTTACAAATTCTTTTTGGTTTTCTTTTAATTTCAATATGTACATGTATGATATATATTATTTACAAAATTCTAAAAATATAATTTGCTAAAAATAATGAATAATGAATAAATGGAATATTTTAATCAATACTATATACAATGAGGGCCAAAATCCTAACGTCTGCAGATGGACTCCAAAAATTATGAAACCAATTTTATTAAATAGTTCATGGAAGGCAATATACAATTAAAGGTGAGTTTGGGGGATTTGGAGTTTTTATTTGCAAGATATGGGTCTGTGAAGTTGAGATTCTGGCTTTTTATTCTGTGTATAAAATGTACATTGGGTATTATTTTTACACAAACGCAATTTTGTATTTTTATTTACATTATTATCTACAACTTTCATGAATAAAGTTTCTTTATTTAATGAATAAATAATTAAATACAAAATAGGTGTCACAAATGCATAAATGAATGAATAAATAAATGAGGTATTTATTGTATAATTGGCCGTTATCTCCCCCTACTTTATTCCTTGTCGACCAATTCCATGCTGGCCTTGGTCTCGGGGTTCAGGTCATAAAATATCTGCAATATTTTATTCCTTTTTCTTTTCTTCTCTTTATTCTATAATTTTGGCATTAAAAACCTTATTCTATGTACAATTAATACAATGAATCATGAATGCTAGTATATTCAAATTAATGCTATTTACATGCATTTGCTGGGGGTTTTAAGGCCAAAATGATAGAATAAAGGTGATGAAATGGAGATTCATCACCTATCACAAAAAGAATTAATGATTAATATTTCCAAGAAATATATATCTAGATAAATAGCTGAACAAAAATAAAGAAACACAACAAACAAAATAATGAAGACAATCACAAAAAAACATTACCTAAATTGCATCAAAACTCATAGAAATAAATATACAAATACAAAGCCTAATAAATCAACTAAAGTGTCGTGTCCCTAACAACATCACCATCTGGTGAAATGCTAATTGGCAATAATAATATGTATTCGTTGTTATACTTCCAATCAACAATCAATCAAAATCGAGTCAACTAACCTCTGTGAAGAGGATTTGGCTTTAATTTATGTCCTAGTCAAGTCTAGGGTCGAATAGAAGGATGCGAGCAATTAGCTAACTCAATCAAGGTGTTAAATATTTAACTTAGCAATTTAGTAGTGATCTAGGTCAAGTAACAATATTCAATGCAATGCATGATATTTTTAAAAGGTTTTTATACAAATTTATTAAGTGAACAATAATGATGCTAATGCAACACTAAATATACAATGCACAAACATACATGGAAGCTCCTAAATTAAGAATAAATAACTTGATTAATTAATTCAACAATCAATGAAATCAATAATACACAAATCAAGTTTCCAATCGATCAATTCAGAAATGGATAATTCCTGAAACTCCTAATATGAGATGAGTAAGTGATTCCTTTATTAATTATCTAGATAGGAAGTTAATGATCAATGATTAATTTGTAATCCTAATTGATTTAGAATAATGTAGAGAAAATCAAGGTGTTTAATAAGTAAAAAAGTAATGAAACCAATTTTCAATTTATTTTCATAGGTGAAAAGACAATTTATGCACTCTGAAATTTAATGCATGAAAGATAGATCAACTTAGCAAATAAATACATAAAATTAAAGAGCATAAAGTTATCTTTGAAATGATACGGATATCAATAAATTCAGACACATGGTTCACAAGTTATTCACTAACCAATACATGGGCATAATTGTAATATATTTTTAATAAAAAAATGAAGTTTTTTTCAAATCAGTCCTTGTAGGGACCTACAAGTAAATAGAAAACCCTCTAGGGCATCTATACAAATTTCATGTACATGGGCTTATTTGCAAATTTGGAGATCCGACAAGATGCCCCTGCACTTTATCCACTTCCACATGCCTTAAGCACGTGAATGGTAGGCTCAGAGAATTCCCAGGCTCGATTCCACGTGGTAGCTTTGGGCGCTTCGGTGATGGTTTGGCACGTCTGGACTTAAGGCTTGAAACATAACTTCAAGAAGGTAACATCGTCTTTCATGGATCCTTTAATCAACATCGACGAAGGAAGATCTGACAGATGCTTCTTCTCATGTTCTTCCCTCTCCTCCTCGTGCGGCGACGGGTGGGAGGGTCTCCAAGGATGCTATTCTGCTGATCCCAACCTCCTCTCACCTGACTGATGGTCAACAAAGCTCCCTCAGCCCCTCGTGAAGATGCTAGTGATGAACTCAAGGGCTAAGGATACTTGTAGAGTTTCGATGGTGAAGCAAAATTAGGGCAAAGATTAGAGGTCAGAGTATGCTTGGCATCTCCGATCAGTGAACTTATCGAGCACCTACATGGGTTAGGCATATGCAAAGCACAAGTACAAACCTATTGGAATCTAAATGAGGTGAGATGGTGACCCTTGGAGATGATAGAATCAAGCCTTAAGTGGGTTCTTCCTCACTTTAGGTGGAAGAATAGAGGAGGGTGATCACAATGACGGAGAAGGGGATCAAATGTATGGAGATATACACATGTAATATGGATGAGAGACGATGGTATTTATTGTTTTAGATAGGTGAAATGATACTTAAATGTACAAACAATAAAGTAACAAAAAGACAGAGAAACAAAGATAAGAAGCTTACTTGAGATTCGAAGGTTGACAGAGATGACTGAGATGATGAAGAAAACAAGACTAGAGTGGAGCTCGATGACTTCAGACGTTGCTTGAGATTCTTAGTTGACGAATCAAGCTTAAGCAAAACCTATTGGAGGTCTGCAACACATCAACTCGGATGTGGATCTTGTTAGAGGAATTCAATAGTCAGTGCTTCCTCTCTCTCTCTCTCTCTCTTCCTGTCATGAAGGTCAAGATAGGGCTATGCCTTTCCTCACATAAGGGCGAATCCGGTGGATAGTGTATATGAGAGGGATTTTGAGGTGGTGGAAGTTGGGTGGTTGACGAACCCAAGCGGTGATGATGAATACCCATTCATGCATCTTTATTCCTTTATTTTATCTTTAAATCCCTAGATAAATGCATGCAAATATAACTAACTTATACAAATCAACACATTGACTATTATTTATAAATAGTATATAAACATATGTATTTAAACACACAATAAATGAATAAAGAAAAGAAAAAAAATAAAGGAATTATTGTAAATACTGACTGACCCTAAACCCAGACACTAAGTCAATATTGATTTGGTTGATAAGGAATAAAGTAGGGGGAGATAAGGGCCAATAAATACAGACAAACGAACACAGACACGTAGAAACCCTGGGAGCCCAATACATTCCATATTCAAACAAAATTACACTAGTTTATACACACTCTTACACACTTCAAAAAAAGATATTTCTAACACAAAACATGTACACATTATTATATAGATAAATACAAAAATAATTGCAACATGAAAATAGTGCACTATACAACTAGGACACAGATATTAAAAAGCTGTAAAAAAAACTTCATAGATCCATATCTTCTCCACATGAACTCAAAATTGACTAAACTCAACATTATTGTGCTCTAAGTTAAAATATATATCTAATGAATGTGATTTCATTAAATTGGAGTTAAGATACAAAAGTTGGCTTTTTGGACCCCTTTGTATTATATACCTATACATTTTACTCATTTAATTCATTTTTATATTTTTACTCTTTTTATATTTTTATACTTGTAAATATTATGTGAAATATTTTGTGAAATATACTAAAAATATAAAAACATTAAAAATACAATAATAAATAATGTAAAAAAATATTGGTATATTATACTTATAATACACATTTACATATTTATTTAAGTACATAAATAAAGTTAGAAAAAAATATATAAATAAAAATTTAAATATAATATAATCATATAAATTATATGCAATCATTAATAAAATATAAAATATAAAGTAAAAAATCAAACACACAATATATAAGTATAGATACCTATAATTATAATTGTAAAAATTAACATATAATAAAACAGGTAGATAAAAAGGAAAAACCACCTAAAAATAGTACATAAAATAAGAAACATCTTTCATGTTTCAAGAAATATTTAATACATTCATTTGCTATTTTATTTTCCTTTTATTTCTATTTTTTTCTATTTTGTCTTCTTCTTGCTAATGTTGACCAATAGGGAGCCGCCCCTGGTTGACCCTGGTCAACTCTCTGCCCCATCTTGGATCGGTCCATTCCATGTGTTTTCCCATTTTTGCCAAATTTCCCATCTTGATGCATATACCTTCTGTCCTTGATTCCTTCTTGTGATTTCTTCACCTTCTTCTTATCATTCACGCGAATCAAGAGTTGGCATAAGTCAACCATCGATTTGATAAAAAAACCCTAAGTGAAGATGGCACCTCCTTCGGTCTTGTATATAATATCTCCTCCACCATTTTGAATTTAGGCCTTCCAATCCAACTTTTTTCCCCAAAAATCTTTTTTGGAGCTTGCACTTCATGACATGAAGAGGAGTCGCATGATTGGCCATTCTGAGGAAGAGTAGAGAAGGTGATTCAACCATCACCAGAGCTATCTTCTCGTGGTTATGCTCCCAGCTTTCTCAGGTAGGTGAGCCCCTTTAGTAGTAGCAGTAGCTTAGGTCTGCACTTTATTCATTTAATTTCATGCATTTTAGCTTTAGAATCAAAATATTAGTTCGTTGGAGCTCCAAACTTCGACATTTGTTTCCACTATTCATGTTATTTGACCAACCTGCATACCTTTACCTTATCTCCTTTTATCATCTTATGCCACCATCCACCTCATATGTTGCTCATATCTAGGAGACAGATCTCCTTCCTCTGCCAGTCATCAGAGATCATCACACGCTCCATTTCAGCCCCATTTTTGTTCACTATTGGGTCGAGGGACTTCACCCTCAAGCCCTGAAGCTTATGGTGCTGGATGCAACTCCATCCTATGGTCAAATCGACCCAACCAAGTAGCTTCAAGTGTCTGAGTTCCTCCGAGTTTCTAGTCCTCCTTTGGTGAGGTCTAGAAATTTTTAAGCCATCTCCTAGTTACGAAATCACTCTACGAAGGTGAAGCAAATCTCAACAGCTTGAGAGACCGTCAGGAACAAGCTGGAAGATCATCGAAGTTCATTCCCCAAATATTCTTAATATGTTCTTCCTGAGCAGCTCAGAACCGTTGGATTGAGGCTCGAGCTCTAGGTGTACAACAACCGTCGGATGTGCCGAGGAAGGACCGTCAGATCAAGCACCGAGATATAATCTCAACCACTCCTCAGAGAACTGACATCCGCCATTCATAGCGCGCCACATATTTAAGGAGATTGATCCAGGCCGTCCGCCAGCGCACACGTTGGGGGTATTTTGTAATCTTCCCCCTATTTTATGTATTTATTATTTAGTCTATAGACTTGCATCTGTTGTTGTAATATTTATCTAACATTTACACTAAGGACCTTGAGTTTATTTACATTTCACTTTAGTCCATTCCACATCACCTCACATGCCTGTGCGTGTGCAAAGGTGGGAATTTTGCGTTGACCCCCTCCAAGTTTGGTGTTATTACTTGGTCCAGAAACTTCAAATATTAATTGAAATACTTTTGTTAAATTTGCAAGCTTCGTCCATTTGTTTTGTTTATTTGCATTTATACCCATATCAATGTGGATTCTAATTTTAATTGTGTGAATATTTCTTGTAAGCCCCTAGATTTTGTTTAAATGTTATCAAATGCCTAAAACTCTTAAAAAATTGCAATAGGTACCTATATTGTTGATTTAATTTTGTATTTGTATTTTAATTATTAAAATTAGTATTTTACATCTAGAAATTATAGGAAAATTATCTTAAGTACCTGGAATCATATTTATCACATATATTTTTCATAAGGTAATAAAAATTATTTTCTTATTTATAAAATCAAAACATTGCATTTTATCCTGTTTCACATTTAAAGATCTATAAAAAATACAAAATGTTTTGAAAAAATCTAAAAAAATCTCGTTTATTTATTTTACTATTTTTTATTTTCTAACCAAATATTTTGTGCATAATATTAAGAAAAACATCTAAAAATCACAAAACATAGAAAAACTTATAAATTCTAACAATTCATAGAAAAATTACAAAAATATGTTTTAAGTTTCTGATTTTTTGTATTATCTAATATTTAGGAAAATTAAAATTAAGCTCAAACTGATTTGAGGACCATTTTAAGTTCATGTATTCTCTATTTTCTTTATTTTGCATTTTCCTTATTTAAAAATTCCTTAATTCCTAAAAAATTATCCAAAATTAACCAAAAATAGAGAAAAATCTAACACCCAAAATTATGTTGTTTTTTACTTTTATATCACTCTTCTATTATATATATACATATACATATATATATATATTACCCTATGTTTTATTTTAAAAGTAAAATAAAAAATTTTCAAAAGTAAAATATATATAAATTAAAACCCACAAAAACATTAAAAAATAAAAATACAAGGAAGTCCTAAGTTGTCTATTCATTCTTGTTTCTCTACCTAATGTGTTCATTTGTGGTTTGACCCCTACTACTTGTCATTTATACACATTTTTATGTTATAATAAATTTTATCTCACCTACTTTTATTGCTTAATCACTGTTGTGGGTTAATTGTTGATCGATTTGCTTGAGATTGGGCACCGTACAACATGAGAGCGGCTGGCACAATGATAGCCGGATCTGACTTATTGGACACTGCATGCCCTCCAAGTCCGTAAATTGGAACCTACATCAAAAGCGCTTCATCAAATGGCGTCGTTGCCAGGGAGCATCGATTTGTAGATCATAGAGTACACACATATTATTTTTGCCACTATTCATGTCATTGTCTATTTCTTTCTTTATTCTATTTTTATCTGAGAATATTCTGGCCATCATCTTGTTTGTATTTGCTACGAGGGCTTGCTTATCGAGGGAGAATTTCCTTGAAGATTCTACATACCCAAGAAATGCAGAGACCGATGGTTCTTTGCCCACTAGTAGGAGAGAGTAGAGAAGGACACATGACGCCATGTAGAATTGCCTTAACATAAGATTTAGTTTAATTTTGTATGAGATAGATTCATTCAATTAGTTTGTAATAATATTAGACCCAAACTTGAACACTTGACTTTCACAAGTTCATTTCATCAGGTGATTTTTCACTTAGGGGACTTGATCGGTTCTCCATATTTTCATCGTATTATACTTTTATTCCTCCCTATTTCCCTTTGTTTTTATTCATTTTCTATGATTTGTATTTTCTACCTTCTTTTTATTTTACATCTTATGGAATGACCCCTTAGACTCTACGAGCGATTGTTTAGTTAAATTAGGTCCAAATCCCTTGAATAAGTTCTTCACGATAATAGAAATTCATATCTTAGGGCGATTTCCTTGTTACATTGCATACATATTAGATCTTGCATAACACATGGAGAGAGTTGGGAAGCACTGTAATTCTTCTTACCAAGCATCACATCATTATTTTCTGACTTGCATTGCTTTTCCATCTTTTCACTCTGATTCTGACCACATAGGCCAACAAAGAATTGATAAAACTGTTAGGCCTCTGGCACGAAAAATACCCAAAAAAAGTGAAAACAAGAAAATTTAAAAAGGGACTGATAAGAAAACATTGACCAAATTAAAATTAATTAATTGAACAATATTGCGTTGGGTTCACACGATCCTCATTGTATTCAGGTACCTTCCAGATAGAGTGAGGCACGTTACTTATGGAATAGAGCCCCTAGCATGAGTACTGCCTTGTCTATCTCCTGGATGCACGAAGTATTGGCACTTCTATCGTACGTGGGCAAGTAGGGCTTCGTCTATTTGCAGACTTAGCCTGAAGTATTGAGCTTAGACCATCCCTTCATGGGGGTGTCTATCTCATCGTTCTATGTCCGAATAGGGACGTGCCTACTTGCAGACTCGATTTCGAAGTATTGGTTTTTCTTATCAGCTTCCCCCATTACTTATTTTGCTGAGTAGTGGTCCATATACAATAACAAGGACCTCTAAAAAGTATAGGCTACTTGTAACAAAGGTAGTGGAAAGTAAGTGACAATTGTCAGGTAGTACTCACTCGCGTATAGGATTAGCCACTAAGGACTAAAATTAACAAGATTGCCCAATATAACAAATAAAATTGAAAAGATAATCGCCAAACTCTTATGACTCATTGTGTTAAGTTGGTGAATCTACCCTTGTTTTGAGGTTTGGTTGATTAGTTTAAATTAGGTCAAGGTCAAAAGTATCGTGCCTTTGCATCTTTTTGTCTCACACTTCTCTTGTCCCACTACCTTTGCTTCCTTGCTCACTTCGAGCCTTCTCTTCTCAATCCCTCTTGAATTCTTCATAATCTTAATCTACTCCATCGTCATCATTTCTTTTTATCTCCCAAGATGTCATAGCATGGATGGCTTCGTTTAGACCTTGCAAACACCAACATCGATTTCCGGATGCCGACATCTTCAATAATACAGGGTAATATCCAAGAAGTGAGTTTGGGACTTATGGAATTCTCTTTGGACTCCCTGATTTTTGCCCAATTCAAAGGTCAAGACGACTCTTATCCCATTCTTTCTCCCTTCACCACTTTTCTTTCACAAATAAATCCCTTGTTCGAGACTGACTCTCATCTCTAACTTGCTCCTTCTTTTCCGAGGATTGATCAAGTTCTATTTCCCAATGCAGATTCTACACCTGATCATGATCCCAAATTACAGTTGGATTTTGAAATGGCTACCCAAAGACATGACAAAGGGCCGAGTTCAGATGACATTGTTGATCATAATGAAGTCAACACTCAGTTGCTAGCATCAATTCAAGCCATCCGACAACATTTGATAGATCAAGATCTCACCCAAGTAGCATTCAGGGAAATGCTTAATGAGATGAGAAGGGATAGAGAAAGCTAAGGAGGTGAGGATGAGGAACATCATGGTGGGAGAATGAACATCATGAATGAAATCATGGAGGAGGAGAGGAGAGAGGTGGGCAACCCAAACCAACTCTGAAATAGGCATACGACCCTAGTGCTGGCTAGGTAACTGAGTGGATCAGAATACCCACGGTCGGACATTTTGAGTTGAAACCATCATTGCTTCCTCTCTTGCCGATCTTCCATCGCAACACCAACGAGGAGCCTTACATTCACCTACAACAGTTCAACAGAATTTGCACCCATTGGAGGCGGTAAAGATGATTGCCTTCCTTTTCATCCTTCAAGACAAGGCTTTGTACTTGATCAATCACCTGGGGAAGGTGGGGATAACCTTAGAAGAACTGAAATCAGCATTTCTTCACAAGTATTATCCCTTGGGTCATCTGAACCAGATGCGAGCATTGATCTCCAACTTCTCCTAAATGTACCACGAAATGTTTCACGAGGCATGAGAAAGATTCAAAGATCTTATGGAGAAGTGCCCCCATCATGATTTGCCGAAGACCAGCCTGGTCTAGAACTTCTTCGGGAGCTTGCACCAAGAAAGCCAATGACTCGTGGATGCCGTGCATAGAGCATCGCACTTTAACAAGGAAAAATACACCGTTTCTTCAAGGAGATGGTTGAAGGCTTAACTACCTTATTTTCGTCCTGTATGTTCCAGAAAATGCCATCGATCCAACACAAGCCTTTGAATGCGACAACCTATCATGAAGAAGAGAGAGACATGAGTTCCAATCTTAGTATCATTGGGAATCATCTATTTAAAATTGATATCATTGAAAAATGATCACAAGACCTTGATAAATTACAAGTCATTAAACAAAGAACCAAGTCACTAGACATGCTTGATCAAATTTCCAAACATCTTGAGTTTCTAGTGAGCACAATCAATGCCTGCCAATATGTGAAGGAAACAACTGAGCATTCTGCCAAACCGAAGGAATAACCACATCGACAGAATCAAGGGACACCCCAGTCAGCTCATCACATGTATTACATGCAGGCACCCAACCATGGATCGTCATCGCCACAACAACAGATGGTAGTGTACAATCTAGAGCCCTAAGCTTACACCAAGCCATTCTATCCACCCCCTCAGAGGTGAATGCCATGCAGGGCGATGAACAAGCTCTGACCTATCCTGAAGGACAACCTCAGGATCAGAGCACAACTATCCATCCATTCATTCCTCAGAAGACTGGATAGAATTTCAAGCCGCACCAATCCCACCAGTCTCCACACCAAGGAAACAAGTGAAGACATCAATACCAGAACCAACAACTAGCATATTGCCAACCATGCCATCAATAGTAGCCTGTTGCTCAATATCAGAATCAATTCCCCCCTTCTAGATACCAATACCAGCAATACCCTCCTCATCAATTTCTAAACTACCAACCACAGTTGCAGTACCACCAACCCCAGCTTCCACCAATTGCAAAATCTTTAGAGGTCGCTTTGGTGAATCCTTGGACTTCCTAGCACAACTGATAGAAAACATGAATGAGATGATCTAGAAGCTAGATGACCTCACTGTCACTAAGACAAACATTCCGACACAGGTTGAGGAAAATCGCATCAACTTCAAGAGAAAGGAGCTGGTAGACCGTTGTGCAATACCACCTACCGAGTCATGTATAAATTCTTTTATGTTATCTATTACTGTTAATCTTAAGTGTGGTAGAACACTACAACCAATTTCTTCAGCTAAGGGGAAAGGTCAAGCTTCTACGGGTGAGTCTTCATCATTGTCAACTGAGCTCGCACTTAGTTCTGGATCTGATGGAGAAGGAGAAGCATCTACCACAAAAAAGCCAAAAAATGAAGAAAACAAAAAGGGACCAAGCAATAATAGCCAAGGCCATGTTGATGCAGCCAAGGAGATGCTAGCACTAGCAACCGATCCAGTGCAAGCCGACACAACTGAATTTCCTGCTTTAATTTTACCTTCTATTTTGGATAATTGTACTATGCTTAATCATCCATCTGTACTTAATAACACTTTTTTTGAATGAAAATGAGGTTTTTGATGACATCCACATTCATTTCCTGATTCTTAGAAATCAAAAACCATAAACAAATTAAAAACAACATTTTCTAATCCTAGCATTATGGAGTCATTGCAAAACATTATGGTGAAGATGTCGTTACTCAAAGACATGGAGTACATGCCTATGATGAAGAACAGATTCAAGGAGGCATTTACAACTAAGCGTCACAAGCGTGGACGTCAGAAACCTGTGAAGCACATACTGACCATGACAACTGTTAATGCTATGAGTCCTGGGCAAAAAGGACACAAGAGCGCCTTGTTAGCCATGTGAGCCCGACGTTAACCATTTCTACAATAAATATTCTTGTAATTTTTGATATATCTTTAAAGGTTATTGGTTTATTTCACTCCTTGTCTGAGAATAAATGAATGAATGCACTTATAATGTCCCTTAGTACAACTAAGGTTATGTACAATGGCCATATTAATGATCATACAACTGTTTATTCAATGGTTGAATCGTAGGGGACGGTTCTTGGATGATATCTAAAGAGTTAGATTGATGACTCATCAAGTACCTTCAAATGATAGTTAAGAGGTGATCTCTATCCTGAGATAGAGATGGCAATCATTCTCTAAAGGTTGATATCTGACCGACCTCTTGATGTGGATCCTCTGCATAGGAATAGAGACTCAGAGATGTTAGATAAGTTAGGTTAACGGGTTGACATAACAAGATCGAGATAATCAAGACCTATGTCATATGTTGTCATGATATAGGCATGCATCCTTAGACTGGAGATAGATGTATTGCTATATGTCTGAGTATGTACACTTGATAGATCGTTAGGTTGATGACCTAATCAAGGTCCATACACTAGCGAGCTGGTGTGCATACGAGGACATATGAGTAATACGATCTCTCAAAGGGATCATACATGTTCACTACTGAATCGGAAGACATGAGCTCACTCATGAGATATTGTGACCATTCAAATTCCATGCATGGCGATCTTGCTTTGGAATCATGCCAAGAACTTGTAGGTATGATATATGCTTTTTGGAAAGCATATGATCGATAACAACTTCCAATGACCGAATGAGAAACTTGACGATAAAAACATGAAGAAGACACTCTAAATGTGATCTAAAACTTCGAATTTATTTTAGATCTTTGATGAATCCCAGATTCATCTATATTATTTAAATATATTATCTCTCTATCTTCAGAAAACCAACAAACTTCATTAACATTTAATCGTAATTAATTTATATTGTGTTGTAATTAATTAACCTTAATTGTTGTATATAAATTACTCTGTTATTTTGTGCTATTATTTTATGTGTTTATTTATTATTAAAAATGAAATAAAAATTAGATTAATATTTTACATAATTAATTTAACATAAAATCTAAAATAAAAATCCAAAAAATGAGAAAGATATTAAAATAAGCAGTTTTATTATCTTAAAATCACTTGAAAAATATTTTCTGTATATAAATGACTTATTTTCTCTTTAAGTTATATATGAAAGTTATTTTGATTTTAATTATTTCTTTTTGATTTTTGTATTTACTCTTTTCTCTGGATTTTGATTGGGCTACGTGTCTCAATCCCGACGCTCCACGTGACCTGTTCTTACTTATCCAATCATCTTCATCCATGATCGTCTGATGATTTGATCAAATGGTCCTAATCCTTCTTTTCACGCCCAAATCGTGACCTTGATTGAATGATCAGACTGCTGTGAAGCCTCCTACAACATCCATCAATCCCCTCCAGCGGGCGTGATTACGCCAATCTGCCAACATCCTCCATTTCTACCATTCCAACGACCCCCTTCGATTCTTACCCCAACTTTTAACCATAACCTACACCCTCCACGTTGACTTATAACCTCCTAGAATCCTAATTCTCATCGTTTGGTTTCAGGCGGTTGAAACCATCGCTCCACAACCGCTCAACGATCGATTCTCCTCGATCAAAAGCTCACTTCAGCCTTCGACAATCGTATCCGCCTTCATGCGAGTAACCTCCTATTGGTGACATAGATAATGAGTGATATTGGGAGAAGACAAGAGGAAAACTCCGATGAGATCCAAGATTAGTTTCGCCTTGCTACAACCATCTCCAAGCTGCTCAAGCTCAGTTATGTAGCTTAGACTCTGAAGCAAAGCTCACAATTCTTTAAGGCTTTGTATTAGGCCCTGATCTACCTTCATTTTTATTCTATTATGCATTCATCGTCTCCAGATGTTGTATATTTTCTTTTCCTCTTTGTTTCTCCGCATTTTTCTCTCTCATCCACGTACTCTACTACCTCTTTAGGACCATCTAAACCTTCACCATGATTCATCGACCTTTGCAAAACCATTACTCCACTCAATTCATATCCAAATCATACCATCCCCTTCAATTGTCAACCTTCATCTACAAGATGATGGATCAATTAGGGCTCTGCCTCACTCAGTCTCCAATTAGCCCTCTAACATCTCATTCACTTTAGAACATACTTGTCCTTTGGCTTTGTCATATAAACTTGCAGGGAATGGAAGATCATTAATGATCAGAGGTCTACATGGAGATTTGATTTCTTACTTCTAGCTTTGATCATCCTGCATCGATGCAACGATCCAGACTTCTTCAGAGCATCCTTGACCCAAGAGCTTCTTCTCCATGCCATCAATGACATGCCTGAACCTTTTTCCATGATGTAGGAGCAAGGATGAGCAAGACATGCTTCACTGGAGCCCTGACTTTGCCACCCTAAGTGGAAGAGGGAGGGGTTGATCGTCGAGTAGCTGTAGCCATGGGATTAGATCATAGGATGTGATCGAACAATTCTAATTGACAGTCAAAGCTCTATCCGAGCCATCTTTGCTGACCAAAGATTCGGAGCTCCTGAGCCAAAGCTAATGACTCACTCAACACCACACGTCCCGAGCCTATGTTGCTTGTCCGAGCCTAGCCATCACACACATATAGTACATGAGGTGGTTAATTTGCTAGAGTACCCCCAAGTTCTTCTATTTTGTTGATAAGTCCCTCTAAGGTCAAATTGCATTTACATCTATCCTGGTTTTAATATTTGCAGGGACCACCTACACCTTTACCGCGATTCATCAATCTTTGCAGAACCATCACTCCACTCGATCCATCTCCAAATCATACAACCCCTTCAATAGTCAACCTTCATCTACAAGTCAAAGGATCAATTAGGGCTCCACCTCACTCAGTCTCCAATCAGCCCTCTGATATCTCATTCACACCATAACACCCTTGTCCTTTGGCTTTGTCATATAAACTAGCAAGGAATGGAAGATCATTAATGATCCAAGGCCTACATGGAGATCTAATCTCTTGCTTCTAGATTAGATTATCCTGTATCGATGCAAAGACCCAGACTTCTTCAGAGCATCCTTGACCCAAGAGATTCTTCTCCAGGCCATCAACGACATGCTTGAACCTTTTACCGTGACGTAGGATCAAGGATGAGCAAGACATGCTTCACTGGAGCCTTGACACCACTGCCGTAAGTGGAGGAAAGAGGGATTAATCGTTGAGTAGCAGTAGCCGTGGGATTAGATCATAGGATTTGATTGAGCGAGTCTAATTGGCATCTGAATCTTTATCCGAGCCATCTTTTCAGGCCATAGGTTCAGAGCTCCTGAGCCAAAGCTGATGACTCACTCAACGCTATGCGTCCAGAGCCTATGTTGCTTATCTGAGCCTATCCATAACTTGCATATAGCACCTTAGGTGGTTAATTTTCTAGCGTACCCCCCAAGTTCTACTATTTTGCAGATAAGTCCCGCTAGGGACAAATTGCATCTACATTCATCCTGGTTTTGTTATTTGCACCTTTTTGGGACCACCTAAACCTTCACTGTGATTCATCGACCTTTGTAGAACCATCACTCGACTTGATCCATTTTCAAATCATACCATCCCCTTCAATCATCAACCTTCATCTACAAGATGAAGGATTAATTAGGGCTCCTCCTCATTTAGTCTCCAATCAGCCCTTTGATATCTCAAACACTTCAGAACACCCTTGTCCTTTGGCTTTGTCATTCAAACTTGCGTGTAATGGAAGATCGTTAATGATTAGAGGCCTACATGGAGATATGATATCTTGCTTCTAGCTTTGATCATCCTGCATCGATGCAACGATCCAGACTTCATCAGAGCATCCTTGACCCAAGAGCTTCTTCTCTAGGCCATCAATGACATGCCTGAACCTTTTGCCATGACGCAGGAGAAAGGATGAGCAAGACATGCTTCAATGGAGCCTTGGCTTCACCGCTGTTAGCGGAGGAGGGAGGGGTTAATCTTCGAGTAGTAGTAGCCTTGGAATTAGATCATAGGTTCTGATCGAACACTTCTAATTGACAACTGAAGCTCTATCCAAGCCATCTTTTGAGACCATAGGTTTGGAGCTCCTGAGCCAAAGCCGACGACTCAACGCCACACATCCCAAGCCTATGTTGATTGTTCGAGCCTAGCCATCACATGCATATAGCACATGAGGTGGTTAATTTGCTAGAGAGCTCCCAAATTCTTTTATTTTATAGATAAGTCCTGCTAGGGCCAAATTGCATTTACATCCAGCTTGGTTTTGTTATTTGCACCTTAATCCAATTTAGACCTGTTTGTAATTGAAGTTTATGTTTTATTGCATATATGCTTATGCGTTGCCTCTTTAATATCTTATGAACCATAGATCCAATATTTATGAAATCGGTGTCATTTGAAAGCTAATTTCAAGATCTTTAATTTAGTGTCATTTATTTATTGATTTGATCTACACTTCATGTATTAAGTTTTAGAGGGCAAAATTTATCTAATCAGCCTCAAAATTAATTCAAAATTGAATTGTATTTGCACTCTTTAATACGCTGATTGTTCATTGATTTATTAATTGATTTCATAAGTTCTTTAATTGCCTAATTGATGAACATTGATTCATCACTGTTAATGCTGAAAATAGAGACTTGTTCTTGAGTATTTAGCAGCATATTTCCCTTTATATTGCATAAATAACATTCATGCATGCATTCACAATACAAGCATTTTAGCATCCATATTTGCTAAAATATGAAGCCTATTTCACTTGTATAATACTCACCAATAATTCACCCAAATTATCTCTATTTTATACCACCTCCAAAAGTCAATAAAACCTTCCTTATACTGTGTATATTACTAGTCAATAATATAAGGAAAAAGGACAAAAATTCATAGCTTGTAAATTACCCAATAAAAATCCCAAACCCAGTTGGAGACCCCAGACTTTAGAGTACAAATATCTACCTCATACAAACTCCGATTAGGTATACTCATCTCCAGATTAATACACACTCAGAGACCTTTAAAATGAGACCAATTTCATTCAAATCGGAGCTCGTATGCAAAACTTGGGTTTTTGGGCCCCTTTGTGTACTATATGTATGTATATTTGTACCCTTGTATTTTTTGTATCATATATGATCTCATATTTGTTTTTTGTAAACATGAAACTTGTAGATCTCATCAAGACCTACATCTTTCATGTTTTGAGTTTTTCCAAATTCGGCCTCCTTCTCTCTATAAATTCATATTCTTTCTCAGTCATTCAGAGCGGGAAACGTGGCGCCCTCTGATTGCGCCATGCGGCCCGCTCCTTTGTGCGCCACATGCCTTCCATCTCTGTCGTCCGATCACCCTCCCTCTCTCTTGATCTAGGCCTTCCAAGCCACAGCACATCTCAACCGCCCGATCAAACCCAGACAAAATCTGGGCCGTCTGAGAGCGCCTTTCCCATAGGGAGCCATGTGTCCCTCCTCCTCTACCGTTCGATGGCCGCCTTTCTCTCTTAATCTCCACCATCCATCTCGGCCTTAATCTCTACCGTTCGATCAAACCCCTGGGCAACATCTCAACTGCATGTCTATGCCTCCATCTCCGTCCGCCACGTGGTGCGCCCTGCGCCCTTGATCTCGCACCGCCGATCTAATCCTAACCCTCCTCTTCCACCCTTCTCCTAACCGTTGGATCGCCCGATCCAACGGTCAAGACATTGTCTCCTACCTCCCGCAAGGCCCACGCCCCACGTCGCCCACCTTGCACGCGAGCCGCCCCCTTCCTATTTTGGGAGCCACTCCGGCCACCCTCTCTGCCTCCTGTCACCACCGTTGTGTACCCCACTCTTCCCTCATCCTCGCTGAACCCCTCGAACTCCATGACTTGCACCCACCTCGCTCCACTCCCTCCACCAACTCCACCACTTCGTCACCTATGCCGTCACCTTCCACTTTTAAATACTCCATCACCTTCAACCTTCGACCCCATCCACCATTCCAAAGAGAAACCCCTAGCTCCGACCTTCATTTTGGTGACAGCAATTCGACGTGACGTTGAGCGAAGACCGAGCTTCTTCTCCGGCAAGATCCACGGCCACCCTCGCTGTGTCGCAGCCTCCTCTGTGAGTTGCACAAGCTCAAGACCCTCTATTAGCCTTCGAGCGACGACCAGGAGCACGAATCCGAGCTCCATTTTCCAGGTAGACGCCTCCATAGCCTCTCTGGTCTTCTTCTTCTTTTTCTTACTTTTTCTCATACTTTATTCGCTGCCCTCGATCGACTTCACCTTCATCAGACCATCCTCCGAGCTTCACCTCGGAGCTGGCACCCTCGTGCACCTTCCATCTTCTCAGACCACACACTTCAACTCACGCCGACGAGAGCTCCGCCACCTTGGCGGAGCACCATCAGCGGACCACCTTCATCGCTCCTCAGGCCTCTCTCCACATGCACGCTCACCCCACACGCACGTTGCATGCTTCGGCTATTCAATCTAACCCTGCAGGTGCTCTATCTATGATTGGCCGGATGCCTCATCGAAGCTCCTTCGAGCTTCATCGCAGCCGCTCTCTAGACCACCTCATCCTCAGCTGAGACCCCCGAGAGCTCCGCCACACCTCCACAATCCTTTCTAGCAGCTGAGGAGCCGCCAGCGACCTTCATCGACGACTAGAGGAGGAGGCGGAGCTAGAGCTTATTCGCTGGAGCGCAACCACCTCCGCCGCAGGAGGCGGCGAACCATTTGAGAAGGGAGTACAGTAGCCGTCCGATCCACATGATTGGACGGTTCTGAGCACGCCACGTAGATATCAACGCGCAACTGTCGGATCAGGAGGATCCTACGCTTCTGAGCGTGCCACGTTGCCACTTCCCCGAGCCTCAGGTGCCGTTGGATTCATCCTTATCCAACAGCTCTTGATCGTCCACGTATTAATTTGCATCGAACTCAAGCGACCGTTGGATTGATCTTGATACGACGGGTTGCATCGCGCCACGCATCAGCCTCCAGAAGCCATTGGATCGTCACTTGATCCAGCAGTCCAGCAGGAGCCACGTAGCTTCCTCCAAGCCTCAGCCCCAACCTTTAGGCTTGGAGCCCCCGAAGCTTCCCCGAGCCAAGTCCGAGCCTGTAGAGCGCCCGAACCTCCGCCCGAGCCTCCGAAGTCACCCGAGCCTGGGACCTGACGTGTCTTTCACGTGCGGTCTGGGCATTTTGCACCGAGGCCCCTGAAGATTTCATAAATTGCATTCCAGTCCCAGCCAGGAGCATCATGTGCGGTGCACGTGTTTCGTGGGCATTTTGCATATATGCCCCCCTCATTATAGGTAATTGCATTTTAGTCCCTGTCAGCATGTTTGAATTTTTGCAATTTTATTTCCTGTATTTGCAATTAGACCCATGTCCTTGCACGCATCTTTAAGCATTCATTTGACATCATTTTTCATGTTTGAAAATTACATTGTGTAGCTTAACTTGTCCTCTTTCATATATGATAGTTGTCTTATTTTTGTGATTGCAGTGGATTTTATGATTAATTAATTTGTGAAATTTGGTTTTATTTTTCCCATTTATGCCTTTTAATTTGTAGTAAATTCTCTGTTGCTCCAAACATCACCAAAAAATCAAATTAGACTTATATAATTTATCTCACAGTATATCCAAAAATCACTTCATTTGCTCGAATCCCGAGGCCTGAATAAATCATTTTGCGATTTCCTTAATTGATTTTTTATAGTTCCATTTCATATAGAAATTTAGGTTTATTAATTTCCTGGATTCTTCACACTTAGATATATCTAGGATAATTTTTATATCTGAAAATATTGTGTTTTAGTATTTATTAAAATTAATTTAGTCAAAATCATCTTGCATTCATTTTTAATTCACAGTAAATTCATATAGTGTCAGAAAAATCCAAAAATATTAGAGTAGCTTAATTTCATTGCATTCCACATTCTGGCCAAGTTTCATAATTTTTGAAATTAATTTAACCATATTTCTGATTTAACTTGTAAATTGGCCCGATTTTGCATGTGTCTTTTCTTTGTTGCATAAAAATTGTTGCAAAACCAAAAAAATACCTTCTGAAAATCCGACCTCTTAAATTCACTTAAAATCAGCTAAGGAGATAGCTGCCTCCCTGAGTTCGACCTTGGTCTTGCCCAAGTAAAATAAATTTGCCGATTGAGATTAATTGAACGTTGATTAAAAGTGATTTTTGATTAGTCCGTATTACCTGACTGCAGCAAACGACATAACATTAATTCTAATAATTAATTTGATGGAATTAACAAGGGTAATACGAGCGCTCTTCAAAATGGCACCGTTGCCGGTGATGAATCCACGATTCATCATCTCAATATCTTGATCTTAGCAAAATCCACGAGTAAATTCCCTAATAAATATCCATAAAATAAATAAATTAACAAAATAACTCTTGTAAATAAAACACACTAATTATTGTATATTGGATTGTACAAAATAAATCAACACTAAAAAGTCGCAAAATAAAGGAGTTTTATACTTGTAAATTAGCCAAAACTTCATGGATTTTTAATAATTTCATTTCAACTCCTTTTTGCCTAATTCTTTCTGTAACTTGTTTATAAAAATGTACATAAAAATATAAAAATACAAAACAAATTTTACCTCAAATAAATGCTGCTAGATCCCAAAGAGAAAAAGCTGTAAAGTCCAACTTCCAAGCTAAATTCTCGCTCCGTATGAACTCCAAATTCACCAAACTCACTTTTAAAGTTCAAGTTAGAAAATTATCTATCCAACGGAAGTGGTTTCATTAAAATCAGAGCTCATTTGCAAAAGTTGGGTTTTGGGACCTAGATGTACATTGTACATTATGTATATATTCATACTTTCTTCATTTTTTATTGTATCTTTCTTAATTATTAAAAATAAAAAAATCATACTTGTGTTGTATTTTAATTGTAGTATTTTATTGTATTTTTCCGTTGTAAATATCTCTTATTAAAAAGATAAAAAAAATTACATATTATAAAAGTAAAAAAAATGTGTAAATGTTGTTTGTCTTCCCTTGTAAATTGTCCACTATCTATTTTATTCTTTTTTATTCTATTGTAGTTAAAGTAGACAACTTTATTTTATTTATTTATTTATTTTATTTTACATTCTCTACAATAACCACCAATTCAACTCCATTACTCCACCATATTTTCTAACTTCTAATTCAACTCCACCATTTTATTAACCTCCATCCCACTCCATCTTAATTCTAACTTCCATTTTTCTTCTTCTTTATATGCATGCCATTCTCCTCATTTTTGCCTTTGATCCATCTTTATGTGAGGAGAGCCTAGTTCCCTGAGTTGAACCGGTGACAGCGATGCAACCGCGGTCGAGCGACGACGGCCCTCTCTCCGGTGTTATCCGTTGGCTTTTTGGCCAACATCGCAGCCGCAACCGCGCGCTGCTCGAGCTCATCGCACGCCGGCAATTCGAGCGAAGACCGTGCCCATGAGAGCACTCCTTAGGCGCCCGCTTTCATCGTAGGTATTTTTCGTCTCACTTATCATCTTGTTAGTTTTGTATTATATATATATATATATATATCACATCAAATTCACCCCCCAAAATCCTTCATTTGTTTAGTTCGTAATCATCATCACCATCATCATCTCCCTTGTTTTTTTTATTTTATTTCCTTGCACCTTCTGAAAAGCAAAACAAAAAAATATAAAAAAATTTAAACAAAAAAAGAGTTTTTTTAATTATTATTGCTACAGTAGTAAAAAGAAAAAAAATAAAAATAATAAAAAAATTCACGGCAGCAGTAGTGGGAAGCAACCCACCGCCGCCGCCCATCTCCATCACGGGAGCAGCAGCGGCCAAGCCGCCGCCGCCCCCTCCCTCCTCGCCGTTCCAGCCGGCCGCGGCTCCCACTCGCGGCCGCGTGCGACTGCGGTGCTCGCAGCCACGCCCCCACCTTCAAGCGGCGTCGGTCGCCGCCCCGCTGCGGCCTTCCAGCCGCTCCCTCTCGCCGTCCGCCACCGCGCCGCCAGCGCGTCTCCGCCGCGCGCGCCGTCCTCCGTGCCTCCTCCCTCACGACCACGTGCGACTGCGCGCGGGCCGCCGCTGCCGCCGACCCGCCGACCCCCCTGTTTTGGGTTCTCCCCATCGAGCTTGGAGGAGGAAGAAAGGTCTCTTTTTGTTTCATTTTTTTATTTGTAAAAATTGCAGAACTTTTTTATATAGTTTTTGTAATTACGCAATGGTCCCTGTACATATTTTTGTTGTAAATATTGTTTTCTGAATTTGCACTGATAACCCTATGTTCATGCGTTAATTTGGACATCATTTTTGTATCTTTTTATTCAATGAAAAATGTTTTCATGTGAGCAACTTATCCTCTGTCATGTGATTATTTATTTGTATTTTTATGGTAGTTGGGTAATTAATTAAAAATGGTTAATTGAAATTTTGCATAGTTTACCCATTCTATGCTCTTAAATTTATATCTCACACAGGGTTGCTCTAAAAATTGCACAAAATTTATATGTGATGCCTTGAAGAGTGATTAATTTACTATCCAAATTTCAACCAAAATGGAGTTGTCTTGTGCCTGAAATAAATTGTAGAGTGTTTTTAGTGTTTGATTTTTAGTTAAATCTACATAAATCATTTTTGTGAAATTTCAACTCTACTGGATTTCTTATCTGAATATCTTTCTAAGATAATTCGCACTCTGATTAATTTGATAATGTGGATTAATTAGGAATTAATTACTCACTGTCACTCTGTTTCCACTAAAAATATATAAAAAATTCATATCTTGTCAAAAACTTCCAAAAAAATTACTGTAGTCTCCTTGCATCATGTTTTCATTCCAGTAATTTTTTCATAATTTTTGCTTACTGTTTGTGTGATAAATTACGAAAAAAACCCATAAAAAGTGTGCATTTTTATTTATTGCATTTTAACCCATAAAATTCCAAAAAAAGTACCTTGCATTCATCTCTGGATTAGGACTCTAAGAAAAATATAATTTGGCTAAATTGGACTAATTTGACATTAAAATTAATTTGGCCTTGTTGTGTGTTTTCTTAGTGTTTTAATCCAACTGCATCTTGCATTGGTATTTCTTTTTGCATTAAAAAAATCTAAAAAATACCGCATTGGATATTTAGATCTTAAATTTGCAAATTAACCCCAAAGTTGTTCCTTTGCCTCCCTGTGTTCGACCCCGGACTTGCCCGGGATATAAATTAAGCCGAGACACTCTTCACGGAGATCTTCTCTCGGTTCTGACCGAATCGCTAAGTACACATATTACAACGTGATCGAATTAAACATCGTATTTAGCGGCTCGTCAGATGCCGCCGTGGCCGGGGAGGCAAACGGCTTAGGGATTAATTTAAAAATTTGGATTTAGTTTTTCGCTTTCTCGGGTAGTCTGACCCCCGAGCCACTTGTATTTATTCCATTTTTTTACAATTATTTCTCTTTATTTTTGTATATATTTTGTTTTTATCTCTCTAATATAAATCTTGTTTTCTTTGCAGGGGCCCGGTGGACTTGGAGTGCATCGGAGGTCGACGGACGCGACGCGAATTGACTGTGAAGAGCGAGGAGAACTAGTTTATCTTCGAGAGAATTTTTTGTAAATAGTTGTACTTATTTATCTTGCTCATTTATAGCGGCTCTTGTTTGAGAGCTCACGCATGTAAAAAGACTTAGACATTATTTGTGGTGTGTCGAGCCTGTTTCACTCTCCAGCGAGGGTGGGGCTTGACTTGAGTGGCGAAATTAAGAATTAGGCACACGGTAGTTTAGATTCAAACTTGTTTGTGCCCATCGTAAATTATGCCACACATATCAATGATCGGGGTAAGTTGTACATGTGTAGGGCAATCCATGTCCAAGACAGTAAAGTCTACTAGGAACTGCAGGCCTTACACGGTCATGATAACGTTCCTCAGAATGCCCCTATGTCTCTTTACAGATCTATCAACAAACTGAAGGATCGCACGGGATTTGTCAAGAGGACCTAACTTGAGATTGTCAAGTAAACGTAATGGTAATAGATTAGTGGAGGAATCGTTATTTATTAGAGTACGATCTAATGTGGCATGTGAAATCTCGCATCTGACATAATGTGCTCTTGAATCCTTCTTCTTCTTAGGTAATCTGTTCTGAATAGCGTAGGATGTGTCCTTGGTTAAAATATGCTTTTCTGTACATGATTTCTTCATCATACGTGTAGTACATCTTTTCATGAGCTGTTGCTTGAGTGTAGGGAAGTGATCCACGGCATCATGTAGTTGAATCTTCAGAAAAATGTGATCTTTCAATAACCGCTCAGTTTTGGAGTGACAACATTCTTTTTGGGTTTTTTATTTCCCTTTCCATACAATGCATTGGGAAAAGGAACAAACTCTAGAACAACAAAATTATCATTTTTATTCAAATCGAGATCAACATTTACATGGGGAGTCTTAGAATTATGTACAAAACTCTCTAGTTGGGAGTGCCTGCATGATCTGGCATGGTATCGTCGTCTGATTCGCATATGGCCATGTCAACTGTTTCTGTATTGCTCCCCTCTCTCTCATCGTCAAGCTGGACATCACGCTGATCCTCATCATCATGGTAGTTCTCCTCCTCAGCATCAAGATGTGTATCATAGATCGGCTCTCGCTCCTCATCATCTGCCCTCTCCTCCTCTCGATCAAGTGCTCGTGGTGATCTATCGCTCTTGAGACGAATGAAGTTAGATAAAAATTCAAGAAAAGAGATCGTACCTGTAATGGTGTCTATCTGATCTAGGTGCCTCCTCTTGTTGTTCAGGTTCATCTGAGGCTGGGCTGGGAGAGTGGTCTTGGGCGTAGTTAACAAATCCAGATGATGGTTAACCTACTCCATCTAGTCTTGTGTGCAGTCTGGAGCATGCTCAACATATCCATGATCTGATTCAATGCCAGGGCCTGTGAAGATATCTCAGACTCAGTGTGGTGACCCTGACTGTCTATTCTCTCCTTCCTAGGATTGTGTTGTTGTGGTGCGTATGACTAAGGAGATCTTTGTGGTGTGTACGAAGATAGCTGTTGCTGCTAGTAATGATGTGGCTCTAAATGCGTAGCAGGGTACTGAAAAGAATGTGGTCTCTGATAGGTGTGCTGGTGAGACTGATGCGATGTGTAATGTTGGCGGTGCTGGAAATGCGGACGTCCATGCTGCGGATGATTGCAGTGTTGTTGCTACTGGTGTAAGCTCTGAGGAGTAAAATGTGGTGAAGGCTGAATCGGAGCATACCATATCCTATTGATCTTAAGAGTGGCCTGAGAATCAACATCTGCATCTCCAGGGCTGGTGATCTAGCTAAAATCAGCATTGGACAGATCCTCATGCCAATCAATCTGTAGAGTTTCAACAGGCTGCATCGGCTCACTCTGAACAAAATGAATCTGACGGGTGGGAGGAGCGGGTAAAGATCTCCGAACAGAATAAGAAGTCGAAGAAAGACGGGACTGTTGGTACTAAAGTTGCAAATCTGTCAACTTCGTCGTCAGATCGCTCAACTACTAGGGAAGTTATGAGAGTTTCTCCAACTCTCGCAGAGGTTGCGAATCCTGAACATGCCTCTAAATAACGTCAACTAATTCCATCTTCTCATTAATAAAGCGCATGTTGGATTGTGATTCAGACTATGAAACATGTACCACCTTTTGATGCTCTTGGTGATGTGGTGGTTATGGGCCCTTATCCAATGCTCGAGTAGAATCAACAACTCTTGAGTTCTCTTCCATCCCCTCAAAGATGGACCAGACAGACTCGGCATCCCTATCCAGATAACTACCACCACATGCAGCACACACTAGTCCCTAAACATCCAGCTGGATTCCTCCAAAATAATTTTATACTAGCACCTTTAACGGTATCTCATGATGCTGACATATCTCGGTATGATCCTTGTATCGATCACATGCCTAATGGAATGATTCATTCGGTAACTGTGTAAAATTGGAGATCTGACTCCTTATCATGTTTGTCCGTACTAGAGGAAAATATTCTCACAGGAATGTGGACTTCATATCATTCCATGTAGAGATCTCCCTCGCCAATTGACTCAGCCAGTAGAGTGCCTTATCTGCTAAGGCAAAGGGGAAGGCCTTGAGGAATATAACATCCTACGTAACTCATGTTTAGCTCGTTGTTCCACAAATCATTTCAAACTACTGTAACAAGGTAAATGGCTCCTCTGTAGCATTCTTGTAGTACTAGGGAAGCAAAGAAATAAAGGACGGTCTCAGCTCGTTTTACCCTTCATTCGTTGGTAACTGAATCCAACGATGTAGCATCCTCGCTCCTAGGTCATACTCATCTCATAATGTCACGGGAACCACGACAGGCGGTGGTGGATTCCCAACACCTGCTCTAAGTGCAACTATCTCAACTCTCAACTCATCTTGGACTCTAACTGATCTCTGATATGTAGGCTCATCTGTTGCAGTGTATATTGAATCTCAATATTAATATCTGAGGTAGGATTAGGTGTATCCTTGGTATGTCGCTCCCCAGTCGATGATCCTCATCTGGTCGATCCTCAACTGGTCTCTTCCCTCTAGCCATTGTCTTCGAATCTTCTGGGAAGGAAAAAGTCTCATAAGAGCTTAGTGAAAATGCGGAGGATAAATATACGAAAATTTGGCATGAGTTTTCCTCAACAAAAGGCCTGGGAGGCAAGGGAGTCTGGGTCTGACTCTCCTCGTGACTAGATGGTATAAACTTGGTAAAAGGGTCGTCCCGAGTCTGTGAAGATGTACGACGGTCGTCGATCGTTAAAATCCGTATGGTTGTCATCTTTGATGTCAAAAAGATATTAGAAGAGAGCATAATGTCAAGTCTAAAATACGAGTGTGAAGGCGTATAAGACGCGATATAACGCACACATCACATAGAAACACAAAGCAACCCCAATTTCACCATTACAACTCGACGATGAACGTAAAAGTTCAGTCGTTTATCTTTTCAGTTTTAGGGTTATTTGGCAAACATGTCTTATCATAGATTAACGTGAGCTGATAGGTGCCTGAAATTTCTCCAAAACACTATTCCGAGTTCTTACAAGAAATCTCCTTTTCTAAGCCAGTTTGGGAGTAAGTACAGACCGTTTCTAGCTACCAGTGTTACTTGAGGATGATGCTATTGCGGTGTCCTCTAAACCTCCCACTCTGCTAAGGAAACTCGGACTGTTTTCTGCTACTCAAGAGCCCCCACTGAAGATTAGGTGATTAAGTGTATGAACTAAGTAGTACTTTAAAGGACATCCAGACTCTGGCTCTACCTTATGTGTTGTCCCTCACTCACAAATCTAGAATGTACCTGCAATCCATCCGTTGGGGCTCTCCCAAAACAAGTGAATCCTTTATGTTGATTTTAGTCAAGTAATATTAGCAGCCCCGATTTTAATTTTCTATTATCTCTTTTTTTGTATTTTTTTCAATGAACATCTAATGATTTTTTTCTTTTTATTTTCCTAAATAAGCACGCACCTAGGTTGCAAGTCTTAAAGCTATCTATGAAGGAGCAAGCAGTGAAAAAAATTGAAAAACCTAAGCAAGCACCTAGCCTTACAAAAGTCACGGAAAACCATCGATAAATACTATGCGAGAAAAGATGTAGTGGGTTCCCCGTTCCCCAAAGTACACAACACTCAGTGAAACAGATCCCGAGAAAAAGAGGGAGGAAGGTACATGATGGGATGCCCTTACGGGACCCCTTCTACAAAACAGAAAAACGGGCAAGTTCCCTTGCTCTTTTCACAAAAATAATAGGAGTACAAAAAATGCTAACTAATTCTGCTTCTCTGCAACCGACTTGTTAGAGAAGGAGTCGGTCTCTGCACTTTCAACTGATTCGACCTCCGAAGAAGGCGGCTGATCGTGCATGCCTCGCAAAACTTGTTAGCAAATAAACACACAAAAAATGTAAAAATAAAAGAACATACGAAAACTGTAAAAAGCAAAGAAATCAATGAAAACTACAAAAGCTGAAGAAAATCGATAAAAGCCACAAAAACTGTAATAGTCATAAAACAAATCGAAAGAAATTCAAAGAAAATTAGAAATGTCGTAAAAATCAAGAAGACATAAAAATCACAAAATAAAGTCAAAAATTGTAATAAAGCTAACGCCTCCCCATTAACGGTGCCATTATAATAAATAGGGTTTTGTGAGAGATGATTAAGATGTTGGTGTAGAGAATCACTCAAGATCCAAAACCCTAATTAATCAAACAAAATTTCCGAAAAAATTGGAGAGAGAGAGAGAGAGATAAAGAGAATGAAGGAAAATGATTTTCTCTCCTATTTTATCTTTAAACTATTTATTTATCCAGGTAAGTTTCCTTGGGTTGAACTCGAGTAGGTAGAATATCTATATCACGGCTTTTGAGATGAAGAGAAATTTCGTGTTTTTTATTTCTTCTTGAAAAAGGCAAGAAAAGACTTCAAACAAGCACAACTTTTGAAATATCAAAACCAGGAAAATCCAAGACAAAAATCCATGAAAAATATCAAGAAACTAAGTAGGGTAGTTGTGTAACTACCCTAGAAAAATCGATGAAAAATAAAGTAAAAAGAGGTCCGAAATTACCCTATAGTATAAGGGTATAACTGCAAGAAAAATTAAAAACATTTTATAAAATAGTCCTTGTCCAGGCGCTAAAATGAAAGGAAAATAAAATGTTTTGCATTTAGGTCCCTACGTGGGGACCTAAACGAGAATTCTGGAAATTTCTGGAGTAGTATGAAATGTCGGGAACTTCTTGGGGTTTATGTTGCAAATGTTCTACCCCTTCGGAGTCTACGACCGCGATAGAAGATCTGCGACACTAGTGATTCTGCATGCCTGGAGATGTTAAAGTGTTCTTCCCTCTTTCTGCACAGGTTATGGCGGCACTACTTCTCTGATTTATCGCTGGCGAAGGGAAACTCGAATGGACCTCCTACAGGGCCAGAGGGGTGATGCCTTCACCCCTGAAGCTCGCTTGTGGGTGAGAAGGTGGTAAGCACGACTGTGATGGCCTCGAGATGTTCTTCGAAGAAGTCCTGTGCGTTAAGGTCGACTGGAAGTACTTAAGATTTCAAACCCTAAGTTCCTAGCTGGAATACAATCGATTGGCGAAGAAGGAGTTTAATGTAGCTCCAAATGACGAAATATTGCTCCAGATGATGGAATAGACCTGCAATTGAGATTTGTATGCTCGATTTCTTATGAAATCGGCCAAGATATGTTAAGACATTGCAGTTTAAAACAATGTTCCAGAAATAGGTTTTGTAAATCAGATTAGGGAGCAATTTGGTGAGAATTGAAGATAGAATCTAGTCACAAACAATAGTTGGATGATTGATGTATCTTTATTTGGTAATTAACTATATTAATCAGACACGAATAACGAGAAAAATGAAAGAAAAATGAATGATGAAGGAGGTACCTGGGAGTAGCAGTGTATATGACTCAGTTGTTTTTCTCTTGACGGGGCAGTCTTTTGGAGTTGTATGTCGTGCCCGGTGGTAATGCAATGCGGTCAAACGCCTTGGAACGATCCTCCGACATCTCCACTTCCATGCGGGGAAGTCCTCGAGCCCTGTCATGTCTGGATTGAGGGGGGAGTGAAGCTAGGAAGTTGGGATGACGACCACTGGTACTGGAGTTAGAAAATTAGTTATGAAGTGCGAAGTTTATGGAGTTTTATAGATGAACCAGAGGGGAGTTAGGTGGAATCCAAGGGCTGGCGTGGATTAGGGTCATTAGCAGATTGAAATGGAGGGTTTAGTTAGGTGAAGGAGTTAGGAGTAAGCGTGCAGAAATTAGTGAAGACGGGCCAGTAGAACAGAACCAACAGTTCTTGTTCTTGAAGAAGGCCCAGGTGTTGACACATGTCAGAACCTAGTTGGACAGTATCAAGAAATATATTGTAAATTATGTATTAAATAGTAAATAACATTATTTTAATTAGGTAGAAAAACAAAAAGTATAAATAATTAATTTATTTAAATTATTGTATAATTAGTTTTCATAAATAATAAATAATTTATGAATTATAAATATTATATTATAATTTAATAAATTAATAAATAGTATACTTTTTTATAATTTATTAATTAATAAGATTATAAATAGATTATTTGTGATTTTTTTAGATTCTAATAAATTAATCTAAATATTTTAATAAATATGGATATAAGTTGTACAGTTCAAATTTACCTATAAATTAGAGTTTGGATTTATAGAAAATAATAAATAATGTTAGCAAATTATGAAATAAATCATTGTTAAAATAAGATCATAAATTATAAATTATTAAAATAATAAATAATGTATTCTAGATAAAATAAATAGCCTAGAAACCTAGTTTTGATTTGGTCCCAAAATTGACTTTTTGCAAATAGACTCTGATTTTAGTGAAATCACCTCTACTAATTAGAGAATATTATTTTATGAACTTTAAAGGTGAGTAGAGTGAAATTGGAGTTCGTATGAGAATATTATGATGTTTGGAAGTTAATAATTGACAATTTACAAGTTGGATTTCTTGGCATAAATACAAGATAATATTTTAACTTATTCTATACATTTTTAAGAATAATTAGGATAAGAGTTTGGTGAAAAATATGTTCATATGAATTAATTAAAAATCAATGAAGATTTGATATTTATTGGATAAATAGCGAAGAGTGTATAAAATGTGTAATTAATTATTTCTAATTGTTTTCTTTCCTTATCTCCCCCTACTTATTTTTTTGTCGGCCAATCCATGCCAACTTGGTCTCGAGGGTTAGGTTATAAATAAATCTTTCAGCTATATTTATTTTATACGTCACATTGTACATACATAAATATCTACAATATGCCTTCTTCTCTTTTTTATTCTTTTATTTATTTACATGGTTTTGATTCTTAAAAATGTATTTTTATTCATGAATATGATTTTGTTAAAAGATCGAAATAAATGAATATTTACATGTATTTTTTATGGTTCTAAGACCAAATGCAGAAAGAATGTTAATAAATCATGAATTTATCATATACTACCATAGAGATAAATTATATGGAAAACCTGTTTGGTGAGTTTATTGCAGATATTTGAGAGAGTTTTCTTGATTCTTTCACTTCAGATGATCAAGAAACAAACCATCACTTATCTAAGTTCTTTAGTTTTAGACCTTCTGAGGATGAGCACAGTAGAGAGTAGGATGGTGTGATGGACATAACACCTTCTCCAGTCTGACTTAGAGACATTTACTGTGGCCGAAAGATCGATTTCATTTACAATATCCGACTACATAGGCAAAGAAACTTAACTAACTAGAGATTGGTTCACAGTTTGTCAATTCGTGTTACCGTACAATCCAGGTTAAGGTGATCTACTTTTTACGGAACTTGTGACTACTTTTCCTCTACATTTTGTCATGTACAGAGACATTGAGACCTTTCATTTTTGGAGCACATACCACTTGTACATTCTTCTTAGATCCCAATCGTCCTCATTTTTTTCTCATCTTTATACTTAAGATACAGATCCTAAGTACGGGGGGACTAACTGTTTTTGTTAATTTTCTGTTTTCTTATTTTGTTATTTTTACTTTTATTGTTTGTACAATCTTTTACATCCATCACTCATCTTCAATTTTATCCGCATTCTTTTCTATACTTAGTATACCTGGTCCTAGTGATCCTGTTGAGTTTGTTTCTTTTATTTCTTTTTTCGTTCATTTATTTCTTGCCCTCATTAACCTCATATTATGTCTTCCACTATACATACAATGACAGATCGTAAGAGTGGAGGGGTGGCTGACTTCACATTCTTTCATTCTTTTCAGCAACTTTTTCTTAGCAAGAGTTATGTCCTATTTTTTTCTCTTTTTGGTACTATTAGGACATAGCACAAGCTAAGTATATGGGGTGTGTATATATTCTATATATACTTTTTCCATAACTTGTTCTTTTATGTATTATATATATAAAATCGATAAAAAGTGGGTATGGGTAAAGTCTATTTAAAAGATATTTCTTAAGTATATATAGAAGCCTAGTAAATATATTAAATCAATGTAAATTTCTTGTTTAAAATCTTTATTTAAAATTGGTATTTAAAAGGTGTATTTAAAGTGTAAATCCTATTTATTAATATGTGTAAAAATAACTTATTCTTTGAAATCCTTATATATAAAATTTTTTAAATAAATTAAAATTTTAATCTCAATTTTAATATTGATAACTTATCTTCTAACTTTTGTAAATTTGGTTATTTATAAAATGTTGATAAAAACTACAAAACTCATAAAAATTACAAAGTCATAAAATTCATAAAAACATAAAATCCTTAGAACATATAAAAATGAGCAAAATTCGAACAATTACCTCGCAAAAACATTGCTGCATTTGCATTTTTCAGAATAAGTTTGATTTTTTGAACTAAAGATTGGAAATAGTTCAAAAGTTGGAGCTTGATCCTGACATTTGCCCTAATTTCTAAGGAGCATAGTTAGGAGTTTGTAATTTAGACTTTTCAAGTCTTTGACTTTAATATTTGAGTTCCTAGGAATATGTTCGGAATTCAATTAAACTTGACTAAGTTGGACACTTGGTGTCATAAACTTAAATCTTTAATAGTGAACCAATTTTGAACTCATGTACTCTGTAAATAGTTCGACTTGCATGGGGTTGCAAAGGACAATTCATTTTAGTAGTGCATTTTCATCCTTGTCTAGTGGCGTAGATGTCTAACGATGGGAGTTGTGGAGTTGAAATAAAGCTTCAGATGAGTGATGGTCTATTGATATTATTTTTCTAAGACCTCAAAATATGGACGGAATAAAAGATTATATATCCATCGGAGCACACAGGAATGTAGTGTAATGGTTTATACTACCCCAAAACATGGGTGGAACAAAAGATTCTATATTCGTGGGGGAAACTTCATAGCATACATTGTTGAACAAAAATGGTCCAAGCTCATATACCCTACATACCATAGTGGAGACATGTCTACACTAGCCAAGCTTCACAAGGAGATGTGACTACACTAGTCACATCTCATTGTCTCTAAGGTGAAAGAGGATAATTCACATCCTACAATCATTCCTCCTACCGGTCTATAGTCTTTGCATAGGGAAGATATTCCCCTATTACAAGATTGAGAGAGATTCAGTTGACCCTTCCAATCATCTGGAGAATGTGCTACATGCACCTAAATTTTGTATGAATGTATTGTCTATTAGGAAGATTACCGAGGATATGAATTGTGCAATTTTTACCCGTATTCTCTCATGTTTTAGGATACAATCACATGGTGGTTAGATTTGGTCATGAGCAAGGGGCTATATATTTGTCCAAACTCCATATGTTGCTAGATATTTGGTTCTACTGCACGAGTCTTCTCATACATGTGGCGCATTCAGTCCAGTCATCTTCCTTTCTAGAAGAAATGTAGAGTCTTCCCTTAGATCTTGTCTCAATCAAGATTCCAATGTAAGACTTACCAACTTGGGAAGCATCATTGTACTAGTTTCCCCAGTCATTAGAGTCATTGAATCACTTTATTTAAGTTGTTGCATTTTGATATTTGAGTTCCCAATCTTGATAACAAGGGGAACATGTTCCAGTTAGTTGCAGTTGCAGATTTTTCCTGACTTTCTTTGGTCTTTTTGGTGGAAAAATAAGTTTGAGGCTATCTACAAAACTTTATAAATGAAATAAATAATCTCGTTACTGCTAATGTCAAATTTGTACACATTTATAACTCTTTAGAATTGTGTACTAGTTAATTATCCATCTTTTCAAGTCTCTTAGGATTCTCCATCAAACATTGCTTGCCTACACATCCCAACAGAATGGTGTTGCTGGAGCATAAACATTTTCACCAATTAGATGTTGCGAGGACTCTCTTGATACAGAGTCATGCTCCTCACTCCTACTAGGGAGATGCAATACTAGACGCTCTCTATCTCCCCAATCAAATGTCATCTTTTGTGTTAGAAGAAGAGGTTCCTTATTCAGATGATGTTTACAAAATGGAACTATTCTCTATGGCACCTCGCACCTTTAGTTGTGTGACCTTTTTCATCACCTGACTGTTGATCACGATAAGCTTTCTCTTGTATATGTCAAATGCATCTTTCTTGGATATTCCCCGAACACTAAAAATATCGATGCTTAATCAAATTTAGACGGAAGTATTATATATTGCATACATCATATTCTTTGATTCTATGTGCCTTTCTCCCACATGTGACAAGATAACACATTTTTAGTCTAACGAGGAGGTTTATGTTCCACCTCAATCTCCTGCTCCTACTATACCCCTTTTGGTATAGACCATGCCTTCTGTGTTTGTTCATAGACACTTACAACTTGACCTCCTGCTCTTGTGTCTTTCTCAACTTCCAGCACACCCCACATAAATTCCAAATACTTGATTTCCACTAATGGTATTATTTATACTTCTATTCAATGAAAGAATATACAAGACATTGATACCTTAGAGGATCTAGACTAACATGTTGCATTTTAAAAGAGGAGACATACATATACTACATATTCTCTCTCAAGACATGTTTTACTAGGGTATCTAGCATAGTATTTTAGGAAGTTTGTGGTAGGAATGTGAATTTTTACAATCTCACACACATATTCGGGGGCTATTCAGGATAGCCCATGGTGTCTTTCTATGGAGGAAGAAATGGTTGCATTGTAGTCAAGAGGCATATGGAGCTTGGTTACTACCCTCGATTAGGCTTCTATGGTTGGTTGCCAATAGGTATTTTATAGTGAAACATAGAGCAATGACAATAATGACTAATATAAGGCAAAGACTCATGACACCTAGATCCACTTAGACATATGGGTGGACTACCGGAACATTTTTTCTCTGGTGACACATCATTCCACCCTACATATCCTCTTTTCTCTTGTAATAGTGAGAGATTGGATACTTCTACAAGTTGATGTCAAGAATGTTTTTATATGGAGACCTATAGAAGGAAGTCTATGTGCAATAATCATCTTGGTTCATTATTATGGTGTGGGGTGGTAAAAAGATATGCGAACTCAAAAATGATATTTATGGCCTTAATAAAGTCATTAAAGAATGGTTCAAAAATCTCTCAGACCTCATAGAGCAAATAGGCTTCAAGAAATTAAATGCAGATCACTCATTCTTTGTATACAAGACATCACAAGGTATAATTGTTATTCTAGTTTTTGATGATGACATTATCATTACAATAGATAATTGACAAGGGACTAGCCATTCCTTGTATAACATTTTGTGACCAAGGACCTTGTACATATGTAATACTTTCTTAAAATTTAATTTGCCAGGAATTAGAGAAGACTAGTGGTTATTCAAAGGAATTATATTACTAATCTCATTCTAGAAACTGTGATGGCATACTAAAGACATGTTATTACTCATATGGATCCTAGCATGAAACTCTACGATTGTTGATATAAGAAGCTGACAGTGTGAGATACATGGAGTTATTTGGGAAGCACCTTCGTGTGACTATCATGAGGCCAGATATCTCCTTTTCCATCAGCAAAGTCAATCAATTTATGGAGAATCCACATCAAGCATATTTGGATGCAGTCTCCATGATCCTAAGGTACCTAAAGTCTTCCCCGTGTACAAGGTTTCTCTTCAACAAAGGGACATCACTTGAGGTCACATCATGTACAGATGCATATTATGCTTGATATCCCATAGATAGGAAGTCGATGTTTAGATTTAAAGTGTTCATCGAAAGTTCATTGGTCTCATGGAAAAGCAAGAAGTAAAATATAGTCTCTAGATCAAGTGCTAAATATGAATACACAGACTCATCATAAGGCGACACTGAAATGATAGGTTGGGTCTTCGCCAATCGACCTAGCCACTGACACACATCTTCCCATGCAACTATTATAGGACAACTACGTGGCATTATTTATTGCCAATAATCTAGCTTACCATGAGAGCCAAACATGTTGAGGTGGATTGCCATTTTACTAGAGACATGATACATAAATGATTAACCTCTACTGCTCATCTTAGCTTAACGAAGCAAATTGCATACTTATTTATCGAGGCATTAGCTTAGGAACCCAAGGGAGAATGTTATAAGAAATAATAATTATGTCATATGAGAGTTCCTTTTTATATTGTTTATCTTTTTTTATTATTTTCCTTCTAGGGTTTCTCCTCTACATAAAGGAGACTATGACCTCCGAATAAAAAATTCGTTAGTTTCTTTTTGTACAATATCATGCACAAATCTCACATATTACAAAAATTAATTTGTATTTTTTTGGTTTGCAAAGTAAAGACAACTCTTTTGGTTGTTTATGAATTATTCATATTTTCCCAACATTCTCATGTATTTCAACCAAATACAATAAAATGAAGGGAATAAGACAACAACAAAAATACTATATTTTTGTATTTTTTGATGCACAATGAACATTTAATGACGATGAAATGCATGTGAAAAATGCAACAAGCAATACAACAAATAACCATAGAATACATTGAAAAAAATCTTATGGTGTGTAGAAATGAGTCACATTGCTTCACCAATTTTAGCTCTAAAAAAGTATGTGGGAGGAATTGTGGCTCAAATCTATCTATCACAAGGTATTTTAAAACTTTAACGAAGGTGATCCAATGAACATGATTTTTATGCTATTTTGAAAGTCAATTGAATAACTGATAATGCAAAAACCCGAGCCAATAACATGCATTTTAGAGGGTTATACAAGTCATGAAAAATTCTAATAAAACCAATGATAATGTAGATCATGCATAAACAAGCTTAGTGATTTTTCCATGAATTTAAGCACATGCAAGAATGATTTTGTGTGTAGCCTCCAATTTTCATATAGAATGGGTAGATGCCCATGTTGAAGAAAGAAACATGATATAGAAACTCCATCCTCCTTGTCGTGAAGATGAGATTGTCTAAGGAGAGGAAGATCTTGACGAAGATGGTCACCGTCAGAGCACCTGATATAGAAAGTATGTCAAGTTTACTGGCGCCATACTAGGGAAAGTGTCATGCTTTGTATCTCTATAAACTAACTTCTAACTATTATTGTGCATCTAGTGGCTAATGGCAATTTCCTTCATTATGGCCTGCATATCCATCTCATTATCGCCCCTCACTCTATCTATTCCTTCTAGAAGCAAGATAAGAGGGAGACCACTTGGTTTGTGTCCAAGATATTCAGGGCCCCAAGATTACATACCATATCGTCCCATTATGAACCCTTAACATCACTAAAAATTGTCGAAATAGGAGTTGGTTTGCTGACTTAACAAGCTCAGCGGGCAATCACTTCGTGACCAACCTCTAACACAGACAACAATTAACCCACCAGTAGATAAATCAATCAACTTTGTGAACTCTACATAGATATGTGTATAGGCGTAAATAGGTAGTGTCAAACACTATGATGCAAAATGGAGGGTAACAATTATTACTATTTATTACTAATAAATAATAGAAATAATAAATTTTTAGATTTTTCCTAATTTTTTTATGTAGGTTTTTAATTATATTTAATTTTAATGGATTTTTAATTTGTTTTATATTTGTATTTATTTTTTTAAATTGTAATTTTGTTTTAATTTTACATTTTTGATTTCTTTTGATTTTGAAATAAGACATTAAAATATATATAATAATAGATATTATATCTTATATAAATAATATATAACATATAGATAATATAGGATTTATTTTTTATTTAAGTAAAAATATATTCAAAATACATAAGATCTAAATGTTTATGTTTTCTATATTTTTGTTTATTTTTTTATTTTTTTGATAAGTTTTAATTTTTTATGGATTTTAAAAAATGTATAAAATAGTGAATATAGTAAATATCTGAACTTGTTTAGGGTTTAATAAAAAATTTAAAAATAAACCCAAATTTTTTTTAATTTATAGTATATAATAAAGAAAATTTATAAATGGAAAGAAATTCTTTTTGATTTTTATAGAATTTTTTAATATTTTTATAGAAATATTAAGCTTTTATTATTTTTTGTGTTTTATGTTTTCTATTTTTTATTGATTTTCTAGTATGTGGTAGAATATACTGAAATATAGATTAGTTGATTTTTTGGAATTTGTAGACGTATTTTCAAATTTTTGTGGGGTTTTAAATGCTAAGCAGTGAATAAAGACATGCTACTGTATTTTTAAATATAGGAAAATTAGGTCAAATGCCAAATTAAAATTATGTGTGAATAAGCTTACATGCACCTGTTCTAATTTTCGTATATTTTTTAGTAAATAGAACATATTTAATTCACACAATATTCACAAAAATAAATAATGCAATAGACATGGGCCAATTTACAATTAAAATAAACTATAAATATTTGCTAACATATCCGACGAGTTAAGGGTAAATATTGCAAAATTTACAACGCCTCACATGCGAGTCCAAGTGAGGTGGAAGGAACTATTTGTAATAACAATAAAGCTCAAGGGTTCATGTGCAATTAAATCTATTTATTTTACACTTAATACTTTATTTACAAGACTAGATAATAAAATAAAAAGCCTGGAGGGTATTAGTGTAATATACGAAAGAGAGAGCATACGTGCCACATGATCGGAATCATATGGCTCTGATTATTCCACATGCCTCACCGGTGATCCAAGGGCCCAGATCAGGCAGTGGTTTGTCTTCAAATAAACGGACTAGATTAAATCTGTGCCCTCTCTTCGATTCTACAACTTTGGAGGGTACACAAAGAATAGAGAAGAACAATTTATTCCATGAACTTTTATCGATGAATGCTTCTACTCCTAGCCATCTCGACCGCTCCTGATCAACCCTACTCCTTCCTGGGGCCTTTCCTCATAAGCTATGGGCCTCGTCGGAGGAGGCCTGGAGGTGGTTTAATCTCCGACAACCTGGGAATGAACTTACCGGTTCGATTGGGCTTCCAAGTGCCTCCTCAGTGACTCCTTCTAGCAAAAAAGGGTTAAGGATCGATTGGGCTCGAGGACACTAGTATACTCCTCTTGAGGAATGCACTGATGCCAAATGCAATATGTACCCTCCATAAAAATGTATGGATCTTCCCACTAGTAAAAATGAATACCATAAAAAAACTCGTCCTTCTTTATTCTCGTTCAATCTTGTGGAACTTTTTCAGAGATGATATAGTTCACAATATCGACATACCAAGGGAGGGAAGAAACACTGAGAATTGATACACCGGGGGAGGGATGTGACAATATCGACATACCAGAGTCTCTATACATTGAACTCTAGACGAATGACCCACTACCACATTCTTGACTCCATGTTTATCTCTTATTTCTAAATCAAATTGCTAGAGCAGAAGGATACAATGGAGTAGATGTGACCTGGCATCCCTCTTTTGTTGTAGATACCTGATAAAAGAGTGGTCAGTATAAACAATCACTTTGGAACCAAGAAGATACGAACAGAACTTCTCAAGGGAGAAAAACCACAGTAAGCAGCTCCTTCTCTGTTACTATATAATTCTTTTGAGTTTCATCTAATGTTCTGATGGCATAGTGAATGGCATAGGGCAATCCATCAGGTTTCTATCCCAACACAACCTCAATGGCGAAATTTGATGCATATATCATGATCTCGAACGGAAGAGACCCGTCAGGTAGTTGTAGGATAGGCACCTGAGTGCTATGGTCTTTCAACTGATAAAAGACTTGGAACTTTATGATCAATAATGAAATCAGTCTCCTTGTTTAGAAGTTATGTGAGTGGTCGAGCAATCTTGCTCAAGTCTTGAATGAATCTTCTATAGAAATAAACATACCAAAGGAAAGACCTTACATTCTTAATTTTTCTCTGTGGCTCAAGTTTGGAAATCACATCCACTGTCATCAGATCGACCTCCATACCTCGTTTGGAGATGACATGACCCATCAAAGTACTTTCGGTTACCATGAAGTGACTCTTCTATCATGAAAGCACAAGATTCACTTCACGACATATCCACAATACTAGATCATCATGTGCATCAAAACTATCACCATAGATTGAGAAACAATCCAAAAAAACTCAAGAAAACTGCCCACCATGTAGACAAACACAACCAACATACACCTTTGGAATGTAGTGGGTGCATTACAATCTAAAGGGCATCTACTTGAAGGCATATGAGCCAAAAGAATAAGTGAAAGTCATCTTCTTTTAATCTTCTACACAATTGTCACTTGTTTGTACCCGGAGTATACATCCAAGAAGTAAAAAACTCTTTCCTAGCAGCCTTTCAAGCACTTTATCAATAAAAGACTGAGAAAAATGATCCTTCTTGGTAGCTGAGTTCAGGCACCGATAATCTACATAGACACGCTGTGATGTAGGCACTCGAGTCAAGATATCCTCTTCTTAGTTATTAGAAACCAACATAATTTTAGATTTCTTCAAAACTACATGTAATGGTCTTACCCGATTTGGGTCAGAGATGTGACAAATAAAGCTAGCTTCACACCACTTGGTTATCTCTTTCATGATGACAACTCAGAGATTAGTATTCACCCAACGCTAAAACTCATGGGATGGCTTGCTATCATCCTCTAAATATATATTATGTGAACACAAGGTCGGATTTATCCCTCAAAGATCTGAGACATTACAACCAGTAGCCTTGCGGTTTTTGTCTGGAATCTCTAGCAAACGAGATTCCTGATCTGTGGTCAATTACGACCAGATGATGATATGATACATTCTGGGATCACTTGCAAGATGGCATTCTTTAAATTTGTTGGAAGAGTCTTCAAGTTTGGTGGAGTCTGAGTCAGCTTCTCAATAATTTCTGAAACTATTCTAGTTGCCAGTGCATGAACTGCCAATAAGGTGTCATCCACCTCTATCACTATTGTTTCAGATAATAAAATATCGAATATATCTGCAATGGGTTTTTTTATTTGATTTAGGATGAATTCTCTTCAAAAAGATTGATCAGCTCCTCATCAATCTCCCAATCAACAAAGGAACAAAAATTGACCATTCTCTCTAGGTCCTCCTCTTGAAGGAGGATTCCATGTGTCAAAATGTCATTCAAATATAAATGAATCTTTGATATCTCCAACAATGTCAATCTTCTTTTTATGGTTCTGACTCACTTTTCTTAGATGTGTTCTTTATAGCTTTTGGCATGACGATCAAGTGAATGGTGACCTTATCACTGCAGACAGAATGTGATCTTTCCGGGCCCATAATAAACAATCACTTCAGTTATTCAAAGAAACGAGCAACCAAGTATGATCAGTGTCTTTAGTAATGTGTAGCGTAATCCACGTCCAGGAAAACTAATTCCACTGAGAATTTCATATCCTACATGGTTATGATAACATCTTCCATTAAGCCGCAGGGTCGCTTGATGGATCGATCAACAAAATGAAGAATCCATCTAGTTGGTTTAATCAGATCGAGCTTGAATCCTTAAGAAGTGATGTAGGCATGAGGTTGATGGAGGAACCACTATCAAGCAAAGTTCACTCAAAAGTTTGGTCAAAAATTCCACATTTGATTAAAGGTGCTCCCTTGCCTTTCTTTTTTACTGGGAGATCGTTGATAACATTCATAATAACCATGGTGAGAATATGGTTTTTCAGAGCGGTTGTGTATGCTTTTGGGGGGCTGACACTTAGATGTACATGCCTATTGCAATCATTTCTTAACATTGGGCGTATATTCTGTGGCTTTCAAGAGTGGCATTTCTAGAATGATATTCTCTAGCATGATGGCAAGATGAGACAATGTTGTTTTCAATTTTCTATTTTTTGGAGTTTTTCATTGCACCATGAAATATAATACTAACAATGTCAAAGTTCTTATTTACATGAGAATCATATTTAGAAATGAGTGACTAGAAGGGATACAATCATTCAAAATATTTGGAGAAATGGAAATTGGAAATTTGGCTTCATTGGTAGGCATGGGATCTGCTACATATGTTAGCCTCTCCTTGGCAAGCATGGATAGGCCTTTGGTTGTTATTCTATTTTTGTGATTTTTGATTTTCTTCTTATTTTGTATTTTCTAGTATGGTATTACTTCTCCTCATCCTTCTTCACCCAGACCTACAACGGCATTGGTTGATGTAGAAGATGATGATTCACCCTTTAAAGCTTTATTCTTTCCCTTCACTGTTGCATACGGTTGCATGGTCCTATCGCTCCTGAGAGTCACAACGTGGATTACACAAGCAAATAATTCATACCTGACTCTATTGGGGTGGAGGACACATCACAAACTACAAACTCCTTGCATCTGAAACTATTCGGATTTACCTCAACAAGATAAGAATGATAGTTTTCACATAAGTGAGGCCATCAAGCTTCTGGCTCATCTCAATTAGGATTTTCACTAGTTAAGCCATGCAGTTTAGGGTAGTGTTCACGGGTGCAACCTTTGTCAGTTCAACATGCTGGGTTCGCTGACTCTAATAGTAATGAGGAGGCTACGATTGAAAATTATGAGAATATGGATGGGGAGGAAAGATACTGTTGATGACATTGTGGAGAAATAAATGGATTTTATATTTTAGCAGCGGGTTGCTGATTACAGTACTACGGTTGTCGAGCTGGATGATGGTAACTCTGTCTCCATATATGTTCTTGTGCTGAAGATTGGTACTGTTGTTGAAGCTAGTGGTGGACAATTCTTCATCTTTGATGGTTCTGGTGGAATGGGTACTGATGAATCTGCATTTCATCATCTTTATTAATTTATTTTATCTTAAAATCCCTTCTTAAACACATGTAAATAATAAATCCATTTTTTATTATTCCTTCTTCTTTTGTAAATATTGTATAAATATCATTATTTTTAACATGAAATAAATAAATAAATAAATAAAGTAAAAATAAAGAAGATGAAGCCTGTATATATGAATTAAATATATGCTAACCCTAACCCTAAGAGAAGGTCAAGACCTGATCTGATCGACAAGGAATAAAGTAGTGGGAGATAAGTCCTAGTGTAGCAAAATAAAAGAAAAATAAATTTCCATTCATTCACTATTCAGCAAGTGTAAATTTATCAGTATCATTCATTATTATTTTGTACATAATCCTTCTAGTATTTTATATATCACTCAATTCATCTCAAATAAAATTTTTTCTTCATGGAAGTTGTACAAAAAAATAAGTTTTAAATATTAAAAGTATTTGTAAGAAGTCATTGTATATTATATAAATAATGACACTTTGAAAAGTCACAGAACCAAACTTGTCAGATGCATATCGTCTCCATCAAAAATCAAAATAAAGCAAACTCACTTTTATTGTACTCTAAATAAAATAACAATTAAAATGAAAGTGGTTTCACTAAAATCAGAGTTAAGATGTAAAAAGTGTCTTTTGGGGGCGTATTGTATATTGTGCCTTTATTATACATTGTATTTTTAAATATTTATATATATATCGTACTTTATTCATACAAAATACTAATAAAAATTACAAAAGCAAAAAGAATTAAAAATAAAATACTGTATTGATTATACATGTACGACTATGTATTTTCTAAATATTTATACATATTTATCCTAATAAGTTATTTCATAAAAATAATATACAAATTTGAATAAAATCTTTGAAAAATGTTGTAAATAAATAAAACATTAAATTATGTATTTATTTGTGAAAATAAATTATTAAAAAACAATGTGTTGTTTATATAGGTAAAAACCTATGAATAAAGGTAATTATTTATTTAAACTTATGTATTAAATTTACTTAATTCATTAAAAAATAACTATAATAAAGATAATTTACTTGTTAACATATTTTATGTACATTATTTATTGATTTAAATTGATTTATTTATTTATTCTTAATTTATTTACATTTTTATTATTTTGTTTGCTAGCATATCTTCTCTTATTCGCCAAGCATTCTAATTGAAGGACCCATGTCCATTGACCCGGGTCAGCTCCTCTATCTACCCGTTTGCCCAATAAAGGTCCTCGCCGGATCTATTTCCCTTATTTTTCCCTTGTGATCCTTTCACCAAAATCACCAGCTTCCTTCTTCATTCATGTTATCCGATTACCCATTCACTCGCCCAAATAAGATTTCATTTTATTGAGCCTCGGTCCGTGTGTGTTTTCAATTTGAATTTTGATGTCCTCCTTCCTATATTCTTACTCTGCCCGATCCCATCTTCTAATCTGATCCATTTTTTCTAAAAGTTCTTCGTCCGAGAGTGCTTCTGGTTAGCTGAGGCAGTGATAGGGCTTGAGCTCCATCATCCAGGAGCGCAAGGAAGTCCAGGAATGGTGTGATCCATACATCACTAGAGCTCTTCCAGGGGACATCAAAGCTTCTCTAAATTCCATAGCAAATCAAGGCAACAATCCTATTTCATACATCTGTAGGTAATCCTAGGTGATTTCTTTAATTCTGCTTTCTAATTTTGTAATTTAAATTTATTTTAGTGTAATTCAAATCATTCGTCATACGAGCTCCGATCTAGACAATAGGACCTCTCTGATCATCCATATTCAACTCTAAACCTTCGAGCACATTCGTCGTATCTTCTTAGCCTTCCATTATAACCTATTCCCCCCGAGATCAATCTGGATCTAGGATTTGATCTCCCCTCTGATCACCCCATCACCAGACATCTTTATTCGTTCCTATTTCCTTTGTTATGAGCACAATAAAACAAATTGTGTGTCTTCAGAGCGTGACTGGAGCAGAGTAGCTTCATCTAGAGTTGAGCTTCAACCTTAAGAACACTTGGACCTCCAGATTGTGATCCCACAATCATCGAAAGTCATTGAGCCTTTCAAGACAACGGAGGGAAGTGGTAGGAACGTGGGCAGATCTTCAGGATGAGCTCACAACTTAGATCGGTTTATCTAAGATCGATTGAAGTTCACTAGAGTCTGCCTTAATACTTGTTCTTCCAGCAGCTATCAGAGTCGTCGGATCAAGAACTTAACGCCCAGATCACATCCCATCCGTTGATGAGCCCTAATTCTTCTACTTCATCAGATATGCAGGACCTCGATCTAGTCATCCTTCCTGCACGAGGTTGTCATGTGCTAGGTGAAGATTTTCTCCTTTAGATCCTTCTGTTTTCTTCATTTGTAAATAAGGCCTTTGAAGGACATATGCCAGTGAACTATGCTTTAAATAATTACATATTTTCCCATACGTTTTATGTAAGTGCAATTAAGTTATTTGTTATTTGTATAAATGTGTTTCACATGTGATATTTCGAAAATTTGCAATATAACTCATGTGTTTATTTGTTATTGTTTACATCCTGCAAATAAAGTATTCACCATTTAGTCCGTACCAGAGAGACTCATGTGCGCTAGCAGGTGACTTTTAGGTGCAAATTTCACAATTTCCTCTATCTTTTATTATTTGTTATATGTTTAGTCCCAAAATAGCTTTCCTTGCTAATTAGTCCCTCTGAAGTAGTTTGTTGGTTTGTTTGTCAATTGTAATTAGTAATTAGCTAATTGTCTTCATTAATTCCATAATAAATACCATAAGCTCCTATTAAGCAGTATTATCACCTATAATTCTTTTTTTCATTTTATTTTGTTTAACTATTTTTAATAAATAAAAATTACACTTTAAATTCCCTATTTACCATTTTAATTAAATTAAAATGAAAAAATGAATGAAAAATTCTACAAAATTTTGTGTTTTTGTTTTACGTTATTTTAATTTTTATATAAATTTCATCTTTAAAATCCTAATAAAAACCAAAAAAATCACAAAAACATTAAGAAACACTAAAAACATCATAAAAATTCCAAAAAAATCATAAATAGCTTTATGAAAATTTTGAAGAATTATATTTGTTTCTGTATATAATTTCTACACTTTTGATTCTATTTCTTATTTTAGAAACCCAAAACTATCAATCTTATTTTCTTTTTTCTACTTTCCCTTTTTTTATGTTTTAAAATACTAAAAATCTAAAAATAGTCTAGAATCATTAAAAAAATTACAAAAACCCAAAAATATTTTTATTTGATTTTTATGTACATTTTCCTTCTAAAAAGGACAAAAAGTATTTGTTGCTTTATTTCTTTTATTCTTTATTTATGTTTGTTTTAAAAAATAACAATTATAAAAACATTTGCAAAAATTAAAAATCATTAATAAAATACAATATTAGAAAACCATAAAAAAATAAAAATTAAATATTCCATAAAAAATAAAAAAGTTAAGAATCCCTAAATAGCAAGGATTATACAATAAAAATGAATCATTTTTATTTCATTAATTTTTCATGGAAATATCCCTCAGGATTCGTAGCCTCATTGAGTTCGATCATGTACGCTATATAGGTAAATAAATAGCAAATTTAGTTCTCTTGCTCACATTTGATTGCTTTATTTCCTTTGCTTGAAACTTTCTTTGGGTTATGACGATTGTTAACTTTGTGAATATTTCCATTAAAAAAATTAAAACCCATTAAAGTTGAGAGAGAAATGGTGCCATTGCTGGAGAGGTACAACAAGAATAGGTAGGTTCTTCTTTTTGCCTGCTACTCTTGGTTTTTGTATATTGTTTTTCTTTTTCCTTTTCACATGTCTTCTTTTTCCGCTATTTTTTTCTTTATTTCATTTTTGCTATTGAAGGATATGGGGAGATCCTCAAGCGCATCTCGGAAGCGTGACGATCGCATCATATGCGATCGAGAGCGACTAGTCGCACTAGTTGCTCGATGTAGCAGAATCTAAAATTTTTCAATGTGATGAAACCACATGATCCAAGAGTCTTTCTCGGATTGTTTCATCTAAACATAATTAGGTATAAGGTTTACCTCTTGAAGTGTGGTTGCGATCGAGCCTCTAAATGAGGAGACCCCATGTCTCAAGTCCGATCCGACAAAGGAGACGCTTGCGAGCATGTTGATGATACACACCCTTCTCGCAATCCATGTTGATGATCCAACCGAATAATCTCTTGATCTCGACAAATGAGATCCAACATCTTATTCACGAGCGAGGTGCACTGAAGGAGATGGAGATCCACGAGTAGATGATCCGACAACATAACGACGATGTTGCATAGATGGCAACTCTCTCAAGGGCTCCATGGTGGACAACCACAATGAGAGAGAGGGAAATAACTCTTAGAGTGTAGAGAGAGAGAGAGAGAGGGAGAGAGCAATTGATTTCATGTAACTTGAAGAGCAAGGGGTGCCTCTTCTTATATAGGGTTTTGGGATTTCATGGATCTAAATCCATGGACAACACACAAACAACGTATGAGATTGGTTTGTGTTTCTTTCAATGGATAAGATGTTGTTGTAAAAACACAACAACCAATGATTTAATTTATATCAATATAATTAATTCCAAATTAAATCACGTTTGACTGGAGATAGGATAATGAGGAGACAAACCTCTTTTCCTAAAAAGAGAGAAGACGGCTACTCCTCTCCACATGGAGAGTAGTGGCCATCCACTCCTCTTCGGAGGAATGGGTCTATCTCCACTAATTATCATGAGATCTAATTATCTCATTATATCTCCCGATCTCTTGTCGAAAATATTTTTCACAAAAATAATCCGAAATTATCTTGTGAAAAATTTCAATCAAGCCACTGAAATTATGTGAATCTCATTCACAACCAAAAACAAAATGTAATTATATTTTCAATTAATCATTTAATGTGAATCCAATCCACATTAATTATTAATAAAAAAATATAAATCACAATATGCTCTTTTTAATATATTATAAATCACATTTATAATATACCTAAATAATATGGATAGTGCTATCTACTCTATTCATATCCATGATAATTAAATCACATTTAATCATCTTGGATCTCTTTTTCTCATGTACCCAAATAACATGAATCACATTCACATTATTCATAGCTTTGATAGTTAAATCACATTTAATTATCTCAGATAACTCTCCTTATAATATGAATCAAATTCTTATTATTCATGATAATTAAATCACATTTAATTATCCATTTTCTCAATGCTCGGATACATATATCAACAATGAAATTACCCATGAACTCTTTCAATGATAATGCATTTTCTCCGCGGATATTTGGAGATAAGGATAGGGTGATTGTATTGTTCCACGTATAGTGACTTGGATATTGAGATCACATCTCAAATCCAGATATTGCAGACCTCCCATAGATGCTTGACTAAATCAAGACCGCAAATCTAATCTTCTCATTATATCCGAATCACATTCAGATCAATGTCCAACATTTGGACTAAGATGAGATTACTTCTCTATGAGAGGAGTCACTAAAATCCAGACCTATTTCATCACTATCTCGGAATGGAAGCGTAATGGTTATACAATCATTTATGATAATATCACCCTCAGGCATTCCTAATACCTGTATATCATGCATACTGGAAGACCCAGAACAAGTCTGAAGTTTTAGATGTCTTTTAGACTGTCTCCTTCAGGATTTTATCATTATGTTTCTCATTCGATCATTGGGAGTCGTTATCGATCATATACTTTCAAAAAGCATATATCATACCAAGGTGTTGATCATATACTTTCCAAAAGCATATATCAAACCTTACAAAATCAGTCAAGCTTCTAAAGCAAGATGACCACGCGTGGAATTTGATTCTTCCCAATATCTCACGAGTGAGCTCATGTCTTACGGTTCAGTAATGAACATGTATGTTCCCTTTGAGAGATTGTATTACTCATATGTCCTTGCATGCACACCAGCACGCCGGTGTATAGACCTTGGTTAGGTCAGCAACTTATTGGTCTGCCAAAGGTACATACTCAAACATATAGTAACACATCTATCTCTGGTCAGAGGATGTGTGCATATATCATGATAGCATACGACACATGTCTTTGGTTATCTCGATCTCGTTAAGTCAACTCTTTGATCTAACTAATATGACGCCTCCGAATCTCTATTCCCATGCAGAGGACCTGCATCAAGAGGTCGGTCAGATATCAACCAAATGAGAAAGGATTACCATCTCCTACTCAGGCTGGAGATCATCTCTTAACAATCATTTGACGGTGCTTGACGAGTCCTCAATCTAACTCTTTAGATATTCATCCAAGCACCAGCCTCTATGACTCAATAATTGAATCAACAACTGTATGATCATTAAGATGGCCATGGTACATAACCCTAATTTTACTAAGGGACATATTATGCAAATTAGTTATTCTTAATTTCAGATTCGGGAATGATATTTGCAATAACATTTATTGCATAATGGATCGTTGTGGGCTCGCATGTGCAAGAACTATATTTTTCATAAATTTTATCTGACATTATCTTGTGTTTCATCTCTCTTGCAAGGACCCAATGAGTTAGTGCAGCATTCCTAAGAGCATCAGCACACTCGAGCAAAGCGGAGGTGACTCATTTCCTCATCAAGCATTAGGAGAGTGTAGGAGAGGAGGAGCAAAAGACTCAGAGGATCTTTAAACATATTTTTGCACATATCATTTTTTGTTTTATTTTTAGTCTTTTTAACTCATTTTATTTTTGTTAAATTTGTAATAATTTTTTGACACTTGGCCTTTATCTGGTTTCTTGGACATTAGACTCTTGTGGATTGAGGGGTTTGTTTCACTTAGTGTTGGTGCACTTAGGGGACCTCAGTAGTTTTGTTTTCATCGATTTTAATTATTTTTTTGCGATTTTCATGTGCTTGAGCCCTTAGAACTAGATTATATTTTCTTAATTGAGCCAGAAAAACAATTAGATCCAAAGCCCCTAAATAAGAATTTTTGTTCTTATAGTGTAGAACATAGCATCAGACTTAGTCAAAATAATCGGTTCTTGCCCATTAATAGAAGTTACTAATAGGACGCTTCACTTGCATCATTTAAGTTTTATTTCTGTATTTATTTTTATGTAAGGATCATTTTGCATGTAGACTAGTGGAGTAAGGTACACAACTTCTATCTCTTGCATGCATCCCTGATTTATGTCGCATCGGTTTTTCCGATCTCCTCTCTTTTTTTTTCTCACTTAGGAAATAAATGCATTGGAAATATCATTAGATTGTTTCTTTGAAAAAATCCAACAAAAAAGTGATAACCAAATAAAAAAAGGGATGGCTAATTCTACTCGACCTAAAACTAAATATATGCACATATTCATTATTTTGGGGAGAGGAACCCCCTCATTGTTTGCAGGTACTTACCTCCAAACAAAGTAGGTGAGGATGTTGCCTTAAAGATAGAGCCCAAACCCCAGGACCTGTGCCCTAAGCACTTGTATACTACTCTTCGGTGTATGGTCGCAGCTGCAAGCACTTGCCTCAGTCCTTAGAAAATCGTGTTGGTGTGCTCCGTCTCATATATCCCTTTGGGCCTAATATAACAAGACAGCTGGGGCAGATTGTACCACTATTTGGAGAGGTTTGAGCACATACACTAAGCGATAGGGCAACATCATCCTAGCTTCTTAGTAGTAAGTAACTTCTTGTATATTCACTAAACATAAAATTGAAAAGCTAATTGACCAAACTTTCGCGACCTTCACAATTTGTTCAGTTGGTGAATCAGGGTTTGTATCGTGTTTGTTTGCTAGTGTAAAGATCATTCTGCTCACATCACGACTTTTTTGTCATTTCTTCTTTTTTTTATTGATGTTCTCGCATATTGTCTCTTAACATCAAAGATGTTAAATTGGAGTATTTTGTGCTTAGACGTCATTAGATTATCTTTGTACACTCCAGTTTGGGTATTTTCACCTATTCGGGAAGACTCTCTTCTCGAATTCACTTCTTTCTCCACATCACCATTTCATTCGCAAATAAATCCATTGTTTGAGATTGATCCTAATCTCAAACAAGCATTTAAGACTCAATATTTTTTAGGAATGATCGAGTGCCTTGCACTTTTATAGAGACTGATTTTGAGAACTCGATGGCACCATCAATGGGAATTGCCCTGATTACTAAGCAGCATGAGATCAACTCTACGATGTTGGAATCTATTCAGACCATCTAAGCTCACTTGACTGAGCAGACCAACATCCAGGGAGGACTTTGTTATATGATCTTAGAGCCGAGGAATGACAAAGAAGAGAGGAGAGAGGACGATGGACAGATGAGAGGAGCTTGGAATGGGGAGGCTGAGCATTAACAACCTAGAGTGGAGCCCAAGCCTACATTGAGAGATGCTTATAACCCTAGCACATGGCATGCTATGAAAGGATTCAGATACCTACGGCTCATAGGCATTTTGAGCTGAAGCCCACTATTCTGTCATTTCTCCCTATATTCCAACGACACATTCATGAGGAACCATACATTCACCTCCAGCAGTTCAATCGCATATGCAACACTATCCACTACTCTAATATCCCGTTAGAGGCAGTGAAGATGATAATTTTCTTGTTCAGCTAGATGGACAAGGCCTTATATCGGCTTAACCATTTAGGAAAGGTTGTCACATCAAGGGATAAGTTGAGATCTGCCTTTCTTATCAAGTACTATCCCCTTTGATGTCTAAATCAGATGTGATCTTTGATAGACAACTTCTCTCAGTTGTCCCATGAGCCTATTCACGAGCATGGGAAAGATTTAAGGATTTGATAGAGAAGTGCCCCCATCACGATACCCAATATGATCTTAGTGCAGAATTTCATTGGGAGTTTAGGCTTAGAGAACCAGAGATTGGTAGATGCCGCTTGGTGGGGGGTCCCACTTCAAACAGTATGAGGATGTTCTTTATCAAATATTCGAGAAGATGGCAAAGAGTTTAGCAGCCTTATCCTCCTTACATGCATTCTAGAAACATCCTACATCTTCTTCTTCTTATGCACCCCACAAGGCCGTCAACATGATGTCATCTCATGATGTGGATAGGGTGGACAACGCATATCTGACCATTATTGGAAACCACCTATCCATAGTACATATCATACAAAAGCAATCAAAAGAGCTTTATAAATTATAAGTGATCGAGTAGAGGATGAAGTAGATGGACAAGCTGGATGAGATTACCCATCACTTGGAGCTTCTAGTTAGCACAATCAATGCATCTCAGAGCTAGAGTGCAACAACTGATACACTTGCAGTGGAGTAGCAAAGTTCTTCTACTACTTCAGCAACACAGAGTACTAGAGTACCTTCTTCTATAGTCCATCACGTTTACTATGTGTAGACTCCTGATCAGGTCCCATGATATTCTCCTCTAGCATGTGTTGATTCATACTACCCAGATCTTCCATATATATCTGAGAAGTTTTCTCCACCTCACATCAAGGAGGTGAGCGACATTTGGAGCGGCCTAGGGTGCAGTCAGCCCCGTCCATCAAGCCATGGTCAGTTATGTTTTCAACCGAGTTAGTAACCCATCAATCATCTTAAAGGAGGAAGACCACAACCCCATCATCGTCATCCTTCACAGCCTCATCAGTATTTGTCTTCACCACATTTTCAGACTTGGAGACATAGATATCAATAGTTGATGCAGCCTGCGTATTCTGACCAACTTTACTACCAGCAGCCTGCATATTCTGGGAATTATTTGCATCCTCCTCCTCCTTCTTATACATATCAACAACAACAACCATATTCTGGGTACCAACCTTTGCACTAGCAGAGTCAATGACATCCAATTGTTGAGCAACTTGAGCACCTTCGGTGAACCCAACATTAGACGAACTAGCCCTTTTGATCAAGAACATGACTGAAATGACTCAAGGGCTCGATGACCTGACCATTACAAAGACATTTATTCCATCCTAGGCCGAAACCAAACCCTACAACTTCAGATGCAAGGAGAAAGTAGCCCATGAATCCATCCACCCCCGAGCAGGTATGGCCTTTTATTTTACTTGTTTATCTGACAACCCTCATCTCAGGAGCGGTAGAAGAGTACAGATGTTTGCACAACAGTTGGGATTGAGGGATCAAACAGTTGAGAGAGCTACACTGATTGCATCATCTTCTTCACTAGTTGAGCAGTGATCCGGTGTTGCAGATCTAGAGCATGGAGGATCTTCACCTTCTTCTTCTTCACCACTACCACATTCACATTCCAGAAAATCACAAAAAGACAATAAAGGAAGATGCAATGCAAAGTCAGCTATGAAGGAGAACATACCCATCACAGAGTCTTCTTATGCACCAACAAACCGAGCAACCCATTCTATTTTACCCTTTATTTCTGTTTCTATACGTGTATTGGATGATATTGTACAAATGAATTTCGATCATCCTTTTGTATATGTTGATTCTGAGAATAAAATGAGAAATGAGTAGTTTGTTTCTTTTGATTATGTTTCATTTTCATCTACCTTGCATAAAAGAAATAACCAAAAAATCAAAATAATACTATCTGATCCTAGAGTCATAGAGATCCTTCAGAACATCATTTGTAGATGCCACTCCTTAAGTCCATGGAATACATGCCCGCAGTTAAAAAGGAAATGAAAGAAGCATGGACTAGGAAGCATCAAACAAAGCGGAACAAACGCCCGAGTATCAAAAAGCATATTTTGACCATGGCCACAGTTCATGTGATCAACAACCTCCTGCCTAAAAGGAAAGATAAGGGAGCACCTCACATTTGTTGTTTGATTTAGATTAGGACTTCGATCGTAGTCTTCTCAATAGCAGATCCTTGATCAATCTTATGTCATCCTCGCTACTCAGTGAGTTTGGGTTTGGGCCTCTTGGATCGATCAGGATGATCCTTCATTTTGCTAATAGATCGATCAAGAGGTTGAGGGGCATTCTTGAGTACCTTATTGTAACGGTGCAACACATGAGCTTCCTAGTTGATTTTGTTGTCATGGATATGGATATACATGCACTATTACTCTATTCTTAGATCATACTTCAAAGGTCGTTCCTTTGAACGGTCGAAGGCAGTAGCTTATTATGGTATTGGAGAGATCACCTTTCACTCTCATAGTGATAAGGTGAGGATTGGGACGATCTCATATTCGAAGCCATCACTGCCACCAGTGAAAGATGAGAGAGAGCTAGTTATAACATATTATGAGGACTATGATTTTCTAGCTTAGACACGCGATACAAATCTATTTACCTATTTAATAGATACCCAATCGTTCCTTTCCCAAAAGGAACCCCTGGAAAGAACAGTCGGCTCTTGCTTCCTTATTGATGATTCAGAGTTGTTAGTTAAAGAATCGTTTGAGATGTTTTCTGAGGATCATTCCGAGTTACTTTCAAAGGTGCATTCTGAAATTCCTGAGACACATTCTTTTGAGATTTATTAGATCTTTGAGCATGCTGATGAGCCAACCCTGTCTGAGCAGAGAACATTCATTGTCGATTTTTCTAATACACTTCATACTGATATTACAATAGCCATGGTGGACAGTTCATAGAGTGCATATCATATACCTTCTACCAGTGCAGTTGCAGAGGTTGTTGTAGAGTAGATTCAGACAAAACCTAAGTTTAAAGCTATACCTTCATCTTTGAAGTATGCCTTCCTTGCGGGTGCCACCAAATGTTTTCAATCATCATTAGTTTGTAGTTGACTGCCGACCAAGAATCTCGCTTGCTAGAGGTTCTTGAGAGAAATAGCAATGCTATTGGGTGGAGTATTTTAGATCTCTGTGGGATTAGACCATCTTTGTGCTCGCATTATATCTACTTAGACGATGACAATAGGTCGACTCATGAGTTTCAGCGTCGTATGAATCCTAATATCCACGATGTTGTCTGAAAGAGATTAGGAAATCGTGTGATGCTAGCTTCATTTATCCCATGTCAGATTCAAAGTGGGCCAGTCTGTTACATGTGGTCCAAAAGAAATCCAAGATTACAATTGTGATGAATGACCGTGGCGAGGAGATTGTGACTCGTGTACCCACTTCATGGCATGTGTGCGTAGATTACTGATGCATGAACTCAACGACTAGGAAAGATCACTTTGCATCCCTTGTATTGATAATATTATTGAGAGGTTGGCAAGGAATGAGTTCTTTTCTTTCTTGGATGGGTACTCAGGATACAACCAAGTTTTAATCGCTCCTGAGAATCAGGAGAAGACTACTTTTACTTGTTCATTTGGTACCTATGCCTTTAGATAGATGAACTATAGATTTTGTAATGCCCCTACTACTTTATCGAGGTGTATGTTGGTTGTTTTTACCGACATGGTAGGTAGTTTTCTAGAGGTTTTTATGGATGATTTCTCGATCTACAATGATCGTTTCGATACATGTCTTATTTATTTAGACCGAGTACTTCAGGGATGTTGTGAGGTGAACTTAGTTCTCTCATGAGAGAAGAGCTACTTTATGGTAACTAATGGGTTTGTATTGGGCCACGTCATCTCCAAACAAGGTATGGAGGTTGACCTGGCTATGAATGATGTAATCTCCAAGCTTTAGCAACCACATAATTTGAGGCAATTCATTAAGGACTTCAGAAAGATCCGCCTGCCTTTAACTGAGCTTCTTTGCAAGGAGAGTGAGTTTATTGTTGATGAGAAAGCCCTCCTTACATTTCATTAGATGAAATAGATGGTTATTAGAGTTGTGACTCTTTAGCTACCTGATTGGTCTCTCCCCTTTGAGATCATGACGGACATGTTAGATTTTGAAGTTGGAGTTGTTTTATGGCAGAGAAGGGATGGGATACCATTTGCCATACACTATGCTAGCAAGACTCTCGATGGGGCACAACACGATTACACAGTTACAAAGAAGGAGATGTTAGAAGTAGTGTTCACTTTAGAGAAGTTTCGCTCGTACCTACTGGATTGTAGATTTATTGTTTACATAAATCACACTTCTATACAATACATAGATGAAAGGAAGGATGCCAAACCACACCTTATCATATGGATCCTTCTTCTCCAAACTTTGGTTTAGAGATTCGAGACAAGCTTGGAGTGAAAAATGTTGTGGTAGATGATGAATCTCCATTTCATCACCTTCATTCTTTCACTTTGGCCTTTAAACCCTGGCCAACTGCATGTAAATAGCATTATTTTGTGGAAAATAACATCTATCATATATTGTGTACATACTATATGAAATATTGTATTTAAAGATAAACAAAATAATAAAGAAAAGAAAAAGAAAAGAAATGAAATACCAAAGGTATTGAATGATCCTAAACCATGAGACCTAGGCATCATGATGGATGGATCGATAAGGAATAAAGTATGGGGGATAAGGGCAAAATATACAATAATACCCTTATTCGTAAATCCCCAATGAGTCAGTTTTAGGATCCATTTTATTATTTATTATTTATATTTCAAATTAGTAAACTTCTACATGAAAGTTCTAGATACAAATATATAGAAAATTACAAAATTTATTTCTCAAAATAAAAATCCAAAATCCCAACTTCCCAGACATGTATATTCTCCATATGAACTCGAAATGCATCAAAATCACTTTAATTGTATATAACTTGTTATTTGCTTTTTAATGAAGGTGGTTTCACTTAATTTGGGGTTATATGCAAAAGTTATGTTTTGGACACCTTTTGGATAGGATACCTGAATAAAATATTCATTTTATTCATTCTTTATATTTTCACAATTTTATATTTTTATAATTTTGTAAATATTATTTATTGTATATATACATACTTAAAATAACATAAAATCATAAAACATTTAATAAAATAATAGTATACAAAATACATACATGAATTACTTATATATACCTATATAATAAATATATCTATTTATTAAAGTGTATAAATAACTTCAGAAAGATATAATAAAACTATATTTAAGTGTATTTAAATAAGTAATAAATATATAAATTATGTATATAAATAATAAAATACAAAATACAAAATACAAAATAAAATATACAGTACATATATAGATATACATATAAATCTACATGTAAAAAGTAACCTATAATAAAATCGTTTAATATTTTATTTTGAATTAGTAGCCCTTCTATTTTTCTGATTTGTCTTCTAGCGTGCTTAGATGGCCTAATCTGGGCTCGACTTTGGCAGAATGTGGGTCATCTCTTTGACCTGGGCCCTAATGCACGTCAGAATCTTATTTGACCCATGCTCCCTTGATTTTCTCCCATCACACCTTTCATCCATTTGGATCGATTCTATCTGCAACCTTGTTCCTCGATCAATGCTCCTATACGCTGACATGATTCCTTGATCGAGGAACCTTTTCAACGAACACCTCCCTCGATTCAAATTCTCACTGATATAAAGTATCTCCATTGCCTTCTTCTCCTCCTTGATCCCTCTTCCACCGCAAAACCCTAACCCTCGCTTCAGTTGAACTGATCTGTGGTCAATACATGCGGCATTAGAGCTCCTCCACCACGAGCCTTCCGACCAGCCTTCCAGATAGGTAACTTTTTTTCTTCCGCATTTTTTTATTTGTAGTGTAGGCATTAGCATAACTCAACATTTTGTTTCGTTCAATTCCATTTTGATTTAAGCAAAATCCAAAAAAATCGATCACTGGAGCCCCTAGCTCCGACCTCTGTCCTCGTTGATATAGACTCGCTCCGCCTTCGCTGACACCTCCATCTTCTTTCCCTACCATCATTTTACGCTCCAGGTCCCTCCACCTGAATCCTTATTGGATATAGAGATTCGCTCGCCCTCTCTGCCTCATCACCAGTGAGCATTGCCCCACTTAATATCAACCCATTTTTGCTACCTGAAGCATGCGGAGGCTTCGCTTTTGGTTCTATTTGCTAACCATGCATGAAACGGATAGAAAAGACACCTTTTTCAAGAGAATTCGATGTAGGGAGATACCCCTAGGCTCTCGGCACCACCAGGGCTCCATCGATAATACCCGAAGGATTTTGACACCTCCTTTCGGTGCAGATCGACCTCAGGAGCGATTATGAACATTTTGAATTGTAGGGGAAGGACGGAGGTCCCTGGCCCATCAATTTGAAGCTCTCCTTGGCAAACATTCTTCTCATTTCGTCCAGGTGACCTCTCAGTCATCCGATCAAGTTCTGAAGCCTAGGTGCGTAGCTACCGTCAGATTGTAGATTGTCTCCATCATGCGATGAAGCCCCAGATCTGATTTGCACCGCACATGGATGAACCATCAGCAAGCGTTGGGGAGTCTACACTTGGATTAGTGAAAAGATCTGTACCTTTGCCTGCGTCGAGTTAAGGGATTTTGCCTATTTTACCCCACATTTTTTATATTTAATATTTAGTTTAGAAACATTCGTCCATATGTTAAAACTTTATGTAAAATTTATATTTTGAACCTTAAACTTTTTTAGATACACACTTATGTCCCTCGCCACATCACCTCGCGTGCTTGTGGGCGTGAGTTGTGGGCTTTTTGTAGGGGGGCTTGTATTTTTTTGTATTTCCTTTTAGTCTAGATTTTTTTATTTTAGTGAAATATTTTTTTGGAAAATTTACATCTGCCCCCCCTTAATTGTGTATTAATTGCAGAAAAAACCCTCAAAAAATAGATTGGAAATATTTGGGGAAATTAAAATTTTACCCCAAATCTTCCTTAGGGAGTTCGGGAATGGTACCGGGACTTTAGATATTTACATAAATGCCCTTATGATATTGTATTTTCTTTTTGTAGATTTTATTTTTGTTAAAAATAATTCATGTTCCCTGAAAATTCATAGAAAATTAGGATAAATATCTTATATAATAGTCCACCATATATAATTTTATTAAGGCATTTTATCTTATATTTCTTTAATAAAAAATAAAAAGGCTATTTTGTCCTATCCAACTTAGAAAAAATAAAAAAAAATGTAAAAATATTTTCAAAAATTCCGAAAAATTAAATTTTATCTATTACCATGTTCCGCATCTATAGACCAAAAATCCCTACAAATATAAAAAGAAAAAACACTAAAAATTAAAAAGCTCCAAAATCCTTATAAAGATTATAAAAACATCTATAAAAATCAAAAAAATTGGTTATGTCCCTATTTATATATCTATTACATATTATACATAGTTATGGAATGTTTTGAGCTATTTGGCTATTTTTAAATTCCAAAAAAATCAGCCTATTTATGTTAGTTATTATTTTTTCTTACTAATTCAATTAAAAGAACAAAAATTCAGTACAAATTATAAGAAAAATATAAAAAATTAGAAAAATTTACTTTTTAATTTTTGAGTATTTATACATATATCCATAAATATAAAACAATCTATCCTTATATATAGCTATATTTATGCATATTAATATTTATAATTCTTATAAAAATAAAAATCAGAATATTCACAAAGAAAATAAATTCATAAAATTAAAAACAAATAAAAGATATAAAAACAAAAAAATCCATAAAAATTTAATAATTAAAAACCCACAAGAAAATAAAAAATACTCATAAAATCCCAAAAACATTCATTACGTTTTTTAGTGAATTTTTGTTGTCTACCCCCAATCTCCCTTTGTTCAATACCCTACCATGCTTGTCTACTATACACATTCTATTGTAGGGTTTGAATAATTTCTGATTCAAATTTGCTTGCATTGCTTTATCTTTACATTGTGTGGGTTGATTGTTGATCGAGCTAGGATCTCGTAAATGGTTGCCTCAACAACAATATATCGTTGCCATCCATGAGGATATCATTCTAGACCCTTGCTAGATCTGTATTATCATATGGCATCGTTGCCGGGGTGTAACACATAGGATATGTTTTTAGGTTCGTTTTTATTTCATTACTTTTCTTCACATATTTCCTCTTTATTTGATATAATTATTTATTGTGCTAATATTTGTCTCTTCTGTTTTTCTTACAAGGGACTTCGAGACGATGGTGACTGTCTAGGTGGCTGGAGCACCTGAGTCAAGAAGACTTGGTCCTTCTACTTGAGGACTAAGAGGAGAAAGTAAGAGAGAGCAAGAGAGAGAGAGAGAGGAGAATTTAGCACAACTTTTAGGGTTAATACTAATTTGACTTTCATTTTGTGAGCAAGAGAGAGAAAGTCACTCCTCAACTAGAGGAGTAACTTTCATTTTTTTTATTAATTTGTAATAATACATGTGGAGTTGGACTTGGACATTCGGGCTCAATTTCCAAGTGTTTGTTCCCTTAGTTGCTCACCGGATTTTTCCGAGATTTTTATTACCTTTATTTTCTTTGTTTCACGGGATTTGAGTTTTCTGCCTTATTTTTATTGGTTTTGTGGAATGAGACCTTAGTTTTGCAGGATTGCTTGCTCGGTAATCTAAGGCTAAACACTTAATATTTTGTATGTACCTATAGTTTATATGTCTGAACTTAGATTAAAATTAATTGTTGAATACTTAACTGGAAATGTGTACCGTGGGAGGTCTCCATACAATGCTTGTAGGACCAACTGTGGTGGGCACCGAGGAGCATCCAAGATCGGACCATAGGTTTCTATTCTTATATTTAGCATTAATTAATAGCACAATAAAAAATTATATAAAGAAAATCTAAAAAATCTTTAGGCATTTGATATTGAAAATACTTAAAAAAACTGAAAATAAAAAATTAAAGCAAGGAGACTACTAATTGCACTTTGGCCTAAAGTAAAATTCTTAACGAACATCATTGTTCGGGGTCCACAATGCCTACCTTGTATTCATGTACATTCCATACAGAGTGGTAATGACCCTTAAGGAATAGAGCCAAAAAACCTAATCTGTGGCTGCCTCAACTACCACTTGGGACCAACAAAGTATTGGCACTTCTATCGTACATGACTGAGTACGGCCTTGTCGATGATGGTGTTCCTACATTGTATGGAGTATCCAACTTGGTTTGAAGTACTGAACCTAGGCCATGCCCTCACGAGTATGTCCTTCTCATAGGTTTGCATCCGAGCACCTCGCTTTCGAGGGAAATAGTGGTGTCACCTATCGACTTCCACTCTCTTTTCTTTAATTGAATAGCCACCCGTGACGAGTATTGAGGATTTCAAAAAATACAAATCACATGATACAAAAGAAATGGAACAAGTCAAGGATACTTTCCTCGCATTACACGCTCTCCTCTAGGGCTAGCCGTTAAGGACTCATGAAAATTTTTTCCCTGAATTAATAACCCTTAAATTGAAAAGATAAAAATAACAGAACCTTCACGTCTTCACATTGGGTTAAGTTGGTGAATCCATTTTGTTTGTTGTTTGTTTGTTTAGATTAGGATCAAAGATCAAAGTCATGCTGACTTGCGCATTTTTACCATTCTTCTTTTCATACTTCCTCTTTAACCCCCGCTCATCGTGAGCCTTCTACTATTTTACACTCCATTTGTTTCTCGTTCATCACTGTATCCTTCTTCCAACTCGATCTTCTCTTTTACCTCGAGATGATGACTCCAATATGACTTAGTTGGGACTCGACCGACCCTCACATCGACTCCTTGAGTTCAATATCTCCAATAATTCGAGGCGATTCCCATGTGCATGGTTTAGACTATGTGAACCACCATTAGGACTCCTCGATTCTTCTTCCTCACCTAGATTGGGAAAAATCTTCCCGAGTTCTGCCCTTTCTGGATGGAGATTTATTTCACTCCATACTCCTATGCATCCTTAATAAAATTTAGAATTCACCCTAATTCTAAATTATTCTCTCCATATGGTGCTTGCATACAGACTGATAAGGGTGTATTTCCCATCTTAGAACTTGATCCCGATCTTGAGCCGATACCTTCACAGTTGGTATCAGAAATTGCTCCATCAGGAAGAGGAAATGGACCTCAACAGCAGAATACAGAGAAAGATACAGAACAAGGCATTGGCCTAAGTCAGAATGAAGTCAACAATCGGCTATTGGCCTCCATTTAGTACATTCAGCAACAACTTACTGACCAAGCTATCGCTCAGGTTGCTTTCCAAGATATGATAACCAATTTGAGGAGGAGATCTGAAGAGAGGGAAACACCTCGAGAAGGTGATGATGAATAAGATTAAGATGATCACTCTGTAGATGGACCTCACAGAGGAGGGAATGAGAAATGGAGAGGACGACCCAAACCGACCCTTAAGAAGGCATACAACCATGGAGCAGTCATATCAATGAGTGGATCATGATCCCACTGATCCACAGACATTTCGAGCTTAAGCCATAGCTCCTTTCGCTCCTCCCTAGCTTCCATGGGAATTCAAATGAGGAGCCTTATATCCATCTATAGCAGTTTGGATGCATATGCAACATGACACACTACTCCAACATTCTGTCGGGTGTAGTCTAGATGATTGCCTTCCCATTCAACCTTCTAGGCAAGGAATTGTACTGGATCGATCATCTGAGGAAGGTGTTGACGACCTGGGAGGACTTGAAATCAACATTCCTGCATAAGTACTACCCTCTTGGCCATTTCAATCTCATGCGATCGAAGATCGCTAGCATCTCTCAAGGACCCCAAGAACCTTTTCATGAGACATGGGAGAGGTTTAGTGATCTGATAGAGAAGTGACCTCACCATGATGTTCCAAGGACCAGCCCGGTCCAACACTTCTTTGGGGGTACGATAGAAGCTAGTCAACTTCTGGTTGACGCCTCCTGCGGAGGATCTCACTTCAACAAGAATGAGGACGCAGTCTGGCAGATCTTCGAGGAGATGGTCGAAGGAGAGACAATGTTATTCTCATCTTATTCCTTCCATATTCAGCTGCCACCATAGGACATTCGAAAGAGCGTGAATATGGAAGATATGCATGAAGTCGACATGTGTGACAACTCTGACTTGACCATCATTGGGAACGACCTGTCAAAGGTAGACACAATTGAGAAGAAGCCTTAAGACATAGAGAAGCTCGCTGGGATCGAGCAAATAATGAAGGGCTTAGACAAGCTCGATATCATTACCAAGTGGCAGGAGCTGCAGGTAAACACCATCAACACCTGCAACGCAGTGACTGCCACCACTGAGCCTCTAGCTGAGAAGGTGCAGAGACAGCCACAACCGCTTCAACCAAGTCCCAGTCAACCTCTGGTCCAATATGTATACTACATGCAGGCCATGGCGCAATAGCCACCGCAGCAGCAGACTCAGATGGTTGTCTACCAACCATCAGAGTTCCATCATTAGTACCTCGAGTCTTGTTCTCCACCTCTTCCGCTAATTCAAGAGGTGAATGTCATTTGGGGGTAATTATCAATAGTTGACCCATACTTAGGGACAACTACAGGGTCAAAACTAGGCTAGTTGGCCATTTCTCCAACAATAAGGGGGGAAGAACTTCCAGCCCAACCGGTCCCAGCAACAACCTCCACAGCATGGATACAAATGGAGACAGAACAATCACTAGTAACAGTTTGGACATAGCCAATAGTACTACCATCAATCAGCTACTCAGTACCATCACCAATACTCCTCGTAGTACCAGCAGTATCCTTCTCTTCCTCCTCATCCTCGTCCTCATTACTTTTAGGGTTACCAGTAGCAGCCTCCCTCTTACCCGAACTAGCGGTCCCTCTGGTTGAACCTTTTGAGGCTACCCCGGTTAACCTAGCCCTGGATTATCTATCTCAACTTGTGAAGAACATGGTTGAGATGATCTAGAAAATAGACGACCTGGCCGTTGCCAAAACTATCATTCCAACTCAGGTCAAAGCAATTTATTTATTTTTTATCTTTTTATTTTATTTATTTTAATCATAATTTTAATTAATAATTAATTATTAATATTTATTTTATCTATTTAATTTTTACCCTACCATGTCGCCACCCTTGCGCACGCTACGTGGCACTTACATTTCATCTATATTGCTCCATCAAGTGTTATACATGTGATGGACTCCCTTATCGCCCCTTTTTGACAACAACCGATTGCCCGCCTCACCCAGCGGTGTGCTCACAACTGTCGCCCTGTCCATGCCCCCTTACCTTCCTCTCCAACACACCACCTGTAGGGCTACAACCACAGCATGTGGCTGACGCTCCTCCCCATCCGATCCAAGCACGATCTCCGACTACAGCTCCTGCTCATCCCATCACCACTATTCGCCCATACTACCCTCAAAGTCCTCACCGCCCTCAATCATACCGCAACTTGGATGGTGCACCCCCTTGAGCCTCCCACCCTACCCTTATCCCCCTTCATGTGCCCGACACGTGGGGCGAAGAAGTTTGTAGGCAACCCCCAGAATCTCAAGGAATTACGTCCACATCCCTGACAATGGTGCCATTTGATGAACCAATAAACGCCCTAGTTAATTATGTCTAATTATTTTAGTATTCAGGCACTTAGAATTAATCAAAAATCACTTAAATTAATTAATTTGTTCAACTAATGCGAGCAATCAATTAATTTTTTACTTGAGCAAGCCCAAGATCGAACTCATGGAGGAATTTATCTCCTTAGGACGATTAATAGGTGATCTAGATCCAAGGTTTTTAGAGAGGTAATTTTTTATATTTTTTAAATGCAATTAATAAATGTCATGCAAATTTGGACAAGTTCAGGGGATAAGTGCATTTTTGCTCAAATTATATCCAAAAATCTTAAAACTTAGTCAAAATGTGAAAAACGATGAAACGACTGTGTTGTAATGTTTTTGGATTTTCAGATGCAAAATTAATTAATTACAAATTAAATATGCATGTAGGGTGATTTTTTGCAAATTAATTTTAATAAATAACAAACCAGTTTATTTCTTATAAATAAAAGTATTCGAGATAAGTCTATGTGAGAGGAATCCAAGAAAATTAATAGATCCAAAAAAAAGTGATCTACTACCGATTAAAAATAAAATTTTCAAATCACCAATTATTTTATTCTAACCCCAATATGCATGTAAATGTGATGAATTTTCGCAAATTGTTTAAATCTAATTATAATGAATTTTTGGGGATTTTCGAAGGAATGATTAATTTAATATTAATTCTAGATCATGCAATGGGCAAAATATGTAATTTTCCACGAAATTAATTATATTAAATCAATCATATACCATAAAAATCCAATCAAGCATCCACAATGAGAAGCATAAGTAGTTCTACAGTGATATTTTTTCAAGTTGACAATTGATGACAAAATGACACACAAAACATAACTCTAATGTAAGGGTGTAAATGCTATACTGATAAAAAATAAAAAGTTGTGAGTGATGTAATAAGTGAGACTCTGGAGGGTCGGGTACAAGTTTTCCAAGGGATACGTGATGCACACATACCTCCTAGAAGGCGAGCCCCTTTGTGTAATTAGCTAACGCACAGGGTGCTTCAACGCAAAATCTCCAGTTGGGCGCGTGCACTGCACATGTGATTTGGAGAGCGTGGGCGTCGATGTAAATTGTAGGTTTAGCATGGTCTTCAACATAAATACCCCCCACCGTACATGCTCCTCACGTGTGAGGGGAACGAATGGGGCTACGAAACTGGGATCGATGTTGAACGACGATGTCAAAGGCGGTAGACGGGGGCGACGATGTACGTCGCTCACGGAGGAGAGCGGGTGGAGATGGCTCTGCTGACATATAACTGAGGAGGCGGAGGGACAGAAGTGCTCGACAGTGATGCGGTGTGGCCAAGGGTGGTCGAGGTAGTGGCGACTGGAGATGGCGGAGGAGCTGCTTACGGTAGAGTATCAAGGGGCGTGGGCTAGTGATGCGAATGAAGGTTGAAGGAGTTGCATCACCAAGGTCGACACACGTCTTGGGGAAACCCACGATGTATCTACGGTGGTGATTTGTCGATGAAGAGTGGTTCTACTCCTCTGCTCGATGATTGCTCTCTACAGTAGGTGTCGAAGAGGAGATTCTGGTGGTCTGCGAACCTTCAGATGGGCTCCTTGCTTGTGATCTAAAAGATGTGGTGAAGATCGTTTGAGCTAGAGATGTAAGGTTTTCGACGGGTGCTCCGGTGCGTGAGTTCGGATTTCATGCAAATGGTTAGATGGTGGCAAAGGTGTGGTGAGATGGAAGACTGGATCGGACTCAGTCCTTCACAAGTATCAAGACGATTGTAGTGAGGTGGTGGCAACGTAGTTGGAAGGTGATTGATCGGGGAATAGGGTTGTGGACTAAGTCAGAAGAGAAGAAATCGAATTGATTTGTCCATGATTAAACTGAGAAGAGGAAAGCAGAGAATTGAAGCAAAATTAACAAAAGAAAAGAAAGAAATAGGGATCAAGAACTATACCCGGAGAGATGGAGAATTGCATGTGTCTCGATCGAGACGGATCTTGGTCAGGGTCGTTGCTCTACGCGCGACAAGCGAAGATGGGAAACTCGGGTGTGGCTACAAGAATGCTAGGACCAACTTTGCATCTCACCTTCAAGGGAGAGGTTCTTCACTCGAAGGAGGAAGGGTGCACTGTTGTCACCAGTGTACGAGCTCCTGAGCTCTTTCTCCTTGCTTAGGAAAATGGCAGATGGGAATTAGACGGTTGTTACGATGGGGTTTTTGTGGTTGGACCATAAAGGCCCACATGTGGGGCACGAGGGTGTGAATCAACCTGGTCCTACGAGCAGTTGCAGGCTATGGGGAAACATGAGAGATGGAGGTAGGTGTGGGTCCTATGGGGAGAGAGAGAGAGAAAGGACGAAGGGAGTTGGAGAGAGCATCTTGGGAAAGAGGAGAGCGGTAGGTCCACATGACATGGGTGGTTGCAGCTCCTCTGTGAAGTGCGGAGGAAGAGGTCATGTGCCGCAAGAGGCGGGCATGTGGGGAAGGAGGGGGTGCCACATGGCATGCCCAGGTGCGGTCACATGGCAGTGAATAGAAAATAAAAAATTAAAAACTAAAACCGAATTCAAGTATAAAAATAAATAATAAAATAAATCTAAAATAAATAAATAATAAATAACTAAAGTAAAATAAATAATAATAAATGAAAATAGAAAAATAAATAATTGAATACATAATAACATAAATAAAATAAAATAATAAAATAAATAAAAGGGGTTACACATGGCACCTTCAGGAGTTGCCACGTGTCACTTCTGGAAAATTCAAAATATAAATTATAATTAAAATAAAAAAGGAAAAACAATTGGAGAGTTGTCCATCTTGACGAGATCTACAAGTTTTATGAAGGATCCAAAACCAAAAGGAATCATCTGTACAAGAAGTATTTTTGGTGGTATATTATATCTATAAAATACCATTTTTTAATGTTTTGCAATTTTTCATTATTTTTTAAATAAGATAAAAATCAAAATGAAATTCAAACAAAAATATTAAAGAAATATTTCCAAATTAATCTATTTTTTATTTTTAAAAATTAATGAAACACGAAAATAAAATAAAGGGGACATATGTACAAACTATACATACATACTCGGGTTGATTTATTTTCTTTGATTTTGCTTCGAATTTAAACAAAGGTAAATATGCACAATACACAATAGGGGCCCAAAATCTAAGTTTCACATATGAACTCTGATTCTTTTTAATTTGGTCTTTTTTTTGTGGTAGTTGAACGTGCATCAATTCAAAAGTGAGTAGAAATCCACATGAGACTGTGTGAGGGAGATATTCATGTTTTAAGGCTTTTAGTCTTGAACTAGATATTTGGTTTTATTAGCCAATTATACAACTTACTATATTTTTGGTATTTTTCGTTTATTAGTGTTGGTAATATGTACAATATAGAATTGATTTTATTCAATTCCGAGTTAGTGAAAAATAAATGAAAATAAGAGAAAATATGGTATAACACATGTGATATTTACAAGGGGATTTGGCTTCTTATTTAAAGAAAATATGCATGCTAAAATGCATAAATGAATTACAATAGTGTAAATGGTAAAAATGTAGAATAAATTGAGAAATGCAGCTAATTACTCAAGAATGAAGCTCTATTTTTTAATTATAGAGTGATGAATCACAGATTCATCAACCCCCTATACTTAAACCTTTCTCGTCCCTGAGAAACTAAAACAGAATGCAAAAGTGAAATCATTTTGGATTACATACTAAGGTCATAAACAAAAGGTGAAACTAGAGCTCGACTTGACCTTTGTCGTGGGGCAACTGATGTCAGGGCAACCCCAATTGTGGGAGAAGGACCAATCCTACACCCATTCTTTCCAACAATAGCCACCACTAGTTTAGACAATCAAGAGGAGCCACCCCGAGTTTGGGAGGTGAATGGTGTTTGGTATTCCCAGGAACCTGCCTGGCTAGGATGCACGGGAGACCGTCAGCCTTACCAGTATCCCTCGACCTTATACAACACTGCATTAACCTGCGCACCTCATCCAGTACAGCATAGCCAAGTTCTTACCCCACGCCCAGAAATTTGACAAACTGCTAAATGCCCTAGTTAATTATGTCGAATTGTAGTAGTATTCAGGCACTTAGAATTAATCAAAAACCTCGTTAATTAATTAATTTGTTCCATTAATGCGAGCGATCAATTTATATTTTACTTGGACAAGACAAAGGTCGAACTCAAGGAGACAGTTGTCTCCTTAGGTTGGTTAACAAGCGATCAATAACCCGGGTTTTCAAAGAGGCATTTTTTTATATTTCTTATGCAATTAATAAATGTCATTCACAGTCAAACAAGTTTAGATGCTAAAATGGAAAATTTTCTCAAATGATATCCAAAAATACTAAAACTTGGCCAGGAAGTGAAAAATGATGAAATGAATGTTTATATTTTTTGAATTTTCAGATGCAAATTGAATTATTTACAAATTAAATATGCATATAGGGTGTTTTTTTACAAAATGATTTTAATAAATACAAACTAATATATTTCTTGTAAAAAAATTATCCTAGATAAGTCTATGCGAGAGTAAGCTAGGAAAATTAATAGATGCTAAAAATATTTGAGCTACTACTGATTAAAAATTAATTACTCAAATAACCAATTATTTCATTCCATCCTCGATATGCATGCAAATGTGATGAGTTTAAGGAAAATTGTAAAATACACTTAAATCTAATTACTATGATTTTTACGGAATTTTCATAGCAACGATTAATTTAATATTAGTTCAAAATCATGCAATGGGTAAAATATATAATTTTCTAAGAAAATAATTATATTAAATGAATCATATCTCATAAATATCCAATCAAGCATCCACAATGAGAAAACATAAGTAGTTCTAAAATGAGTTATTTTTGAAGTTGAAAATACATGAAAAAATGACACACAAAATATAACAATAATGCAAGAGTCTAAATGCAATATAGATAAAAAACAAAAAAATGCAAGTGATACTATTACTGAGACTTTAGGGGGTCTGCTGCAAATTTTCTAAGGGACATGTGATGCGCACATCCCTCCTAGTAGGCGGGCCCCTTTGTGGAATTAACTGAACAATGAGGTGCTTCAGAAAAATCTCCAGCTTGGCACGTGCACCGCCATGCGATATGGAGAGCATGGGCTTCAATGTAAATTGCAAGTTCAACATGAGATTCATCATAAATACTCCCCACCACATGTGCTCCTCACATGTGGGAGGGAAGATTGGGGCGACAGAATTGGGATCGCGGTGGAACGATGGTGTCAAAGGTGGTGGATGAGGGCGGTGAGGAGCGTCTCTCATGATGGTAACCAAGCGGGTGAAGATGGCTCGGTCAACTTACAATTGAGGCGATGAAAGTGCTCGGCAGTGAAGCGTTGTGGTCGAGGGCGGTCGAGGTAGTGGTGACTAATGAAGGCAGAGGAGCTCGCTCGTAGTGGAGCGTCAGGGGGCATAGGCTAGTGGTGTAAGCGGAGGTCGAAGGAGTTGGTCACCTCACTAGGCACACGACCTGGGGCAACCCATGATGGAGCTACGGTAGTGATTCTTCGATGAAGCATGGTTCTACTCCTCTGCTCAATAATGGCTCACTACAACCTGTGCAGTAGGAGGCAGGTGTGCGAGGAAGGAGAGGGATGCCACATGGCATGCTGATGAGGCTAAAAATCGGTTTCGCGGCTTTTTATTGATGAAAGTGGTCGATGTAGCCAAAAGCCGCGAAACAAAATTTCGATTCTTAAACCTATCAAACAAATTTCGGTTTTCGTTCGGAAAACCGTTCACTAATATTTTACTAGGCAAGTGTCCTGGGTCGAACTCAAGGAGGCATAATAAATTCCTTTGATTTATATCTTCGTAGTTTTATTTTTAATCTTCTCTAAGTGATCAAGTCAAAACCCTTTTTTATTGATTTTTATTTTTATTATTTTTATTTGATTTTATTATTTTCAAATTTTTATTTAATTTTCAAAAAGGGAGATTTTTTAAAAAGATTTACTTATTGTATAATAGGTGGATATTATACAGGTCATACTATATAGTAGATTGAACAGGGTTCGAGCCGCGAGCTCCAACAACACAAGCAATCAAAACAAAATGAAGCGAGATTCGTCAAAATCAAAACACATCGAAAACACGACAAAATCTCACGAAATCTTTATACGAGGAAGGTGGGGTAGTTGTGTAACTACCCTCAAGAAACCGTCAAAAATCGGAGTCACACGAGGTCAAAATAGCCCCTACAGCCCAGGGGCATAAGCGCAAAGAAAACTACTTAAAATGTTCTAAAAATGGTCCTCAGGGACTGTTCTGTAGAAAAAATATACAAATCTTTACATTTAGGTCCCTACGGAGGGACCTAAATGCAAATAGGAGAAACCTGGGAGGCGGGATGAAATATCTGGAAGTTCGCTGGGCTTAAGATGCAATATTTCCACTGGTTCGCAAGTAACGGCTGAGATTAGAAGTTCAAGGCGCCGATCGGAGGGCTCTACGGATGCCACGTGTCTGCCAACTGTAGCTCCTCTGTTCTTGAAGTTCGTTGCACAGCTCGGCGGTGGCACTTCTTCTCGGAATTATCACGGCCGACCGACGACGACTTTGGCACGCCGGCGGGGCCAGAGGGGTGGCTCCTCCACCCCTCGAGCTCGCCCGCGGAAGAGTGGAGGCGGAGGGTGCTCCGAGCGGCGGTGGCACGGTGGTGAAGACGGCGGTCTCGTACTTCTGGAGATGGTCTCCGTTCTGGCGATGGACCTTTGAGTTGGCTTTTCGTGACGACCGAAGGCTTCCAGATACTGAGAAGTATCTCGCGATGAAGATGGATCTGCAAGTAACAGAACTCCTTGCTCGATTCTCCAAGGAATCGGCCGATGGATAACAAATTATATATCAAAAATCGATGAAAGTTAAGTTTCCAGACAACCAACCAGATGTATGACGTCGATGATGGAAAGATGATGCGATTTGATTGAAATTTGGAAATGAATCGCGATGGATTTCGAAAGGGCGTCTAAGCCTAATGATTAACCTATCTAAATCACGGATTATCCACGCTAATCGTGGCTCGCAAATCGAGAAGAAAAGCAAATGAAATGGAGGAAGAGGTCTGGGGAAAGTCAAAGTTTATTACCTTGACAGCTGCTCGACGACGACCAAAAACCGGAGCGAAACGCGGCGCTTGGGCGGCGATACAAGGCGGTGCTCGGCCTTGGAACCTCCTCCGACGTGCCCTCCTCCTCGCGGACATCTCCACGGCGCTGTCACCGCCTCAGGTCGACCGGAGCGAGGCTTTGAAGTAGAGGGATCGGACTCCTGGAACTGATGTTCTGGGTAGTTGGAGAGTTGGTTAAAAATAGCGGAGGTTGAAGGCCTTTTATAGAGCGATTACTTGGGCTCCAAGCTCGGATCTAAGGCCGGCGATGGAGGTGTTTGTTAGGAGAAGAAGATCGACGGCTTAGGTTGGCCAGAAGCTTCGCGAAGCGCACGGGAAAAATGGGGAAACGTGGCCGGTCGAGCAGAGTCTGGTAGACCTGATTCTTGGGGAAGAAGAACCCAGGTGCTGACAAGTGTCAACACCTGGTTGGTCCAGAGGCTAAATTACATTGTAAAATAGATAATAAATAGTAGATAAACTTATTTTAAATAACTATAAACACAAGAAATGTAAATAAATTAATTTTCTAATTTATGATATAAATACTTTTTATAAATAATAAATACTATTTAAAATATAAATATTATATTAATAAATATGTATTTGTAAATAGGTTTTCGATTTTTAATTTAAAATAAGTAAGTAGAAATAATTTTATAATTTCTTAATTATTAGAATATTAAATAATGTTTGTACAAATTTTTATAGATTTTAATAAATTAGTTTGCATATTTTAATAAATATGGTTAGTATCTAGGTAGTTCATTTATACCGATATTTTGGAGTTTTTGATTTTATTAAAATAATAAATAGACTCCAAAAATTATGAAATAAATTATGGTGAAACTACAAGATCATGAAATAATTTAAAAATTATAAAATAAAGAAAATGGTAAATAATGTGCGTAACATAAAATAAATAGCCTAGAAACCCTTGTTGTCTTTTGGTCCCAAAACCGACTTTTTGCAAACGGACTCCGAATTCAATGAAACCACCTTTATTAATTAGAAAATATTATTTTATGAACTTTAAAGGTGAGTAGAGTGAAATTAGAGTTCGTATGAGGATGTTTTGATGTTCGGAAGTTGAGATTTTGACAATTTGCAAACTGAGTTTCTTGGCATATATACAGGATAGTATTTTTAACTTATTTTTATATTTTTATATACATTTTTAGGAATAATTAGGAAAAGGATTTGGTGAAAAATATATTCATATGAAATAGTTAAAATTCTTTGAAGTTTTATATTTATTGTATAAATAATGAAAAGTGTATATGTGTGTGTTAATTTATTTTTTTAGGTTTTCTTTCCTTATCTCCCCCTACTTATTGGTTTGTCGACCAATCCAAGCTGACTTGGTCTCAGGGGTTGGGGTATAAATATATCTTACAGCTATATTTATATTTTAAGTCATATTGTATATATATACATATATTCAATCTGCCTTTTTGTTTCTTTTCTTGTTCTTTATTTATTTACATGACTTTAGTGGTTAAAAGTGAATATTTACACATGAATGGTGTTTTGTTAAAATATGAGAATTAATGGATATTTGCATGTATTTGTTAAGGGTTTTAAGACAAAATGCGATAAAAAAGTTAATGAATCATGGATTCATCAACCCCCTATACTTAAACTTTGCTAGTCCCTTAGCAAACACTTATTTTGAAAAAAGTAAGTGAAAAAGAAAGAAAGTTAGAATGAATTTGTTTTCCTAAACCAATTCATGAGAACAGACAAAGTACAGAGCTTGATCGGGCCTGAAACAAGCATTTTGTCGGAACCTTAACTAGGATTAGGATTTTATCCTCAACAGTCCTCAAGTTCCATAATCCTTACTCAAGATCACTTCATCGTCTAATTCAGACTCACTTATTCATATCGCAAACTCTATCATCCTTGAAGTCAACTTGTACAGTGTGTGAATTGATTTAGCTCTTCTTGCTAAGAGAACCGAAGAAACCGTCCATCCCAGCTATACACTCCTATGGCTTCCTCATCTCGCTACTCTTTCCTCGGGGAGGGAGGTATTCCCTTCTGAGTTCAGTTCTGCTATGTCCACAATCGAATATAGGGAGAAGTTAGAAGAATGAGAAAAGAAGTGGAGTGCGACCAGTGTAGACGCATCTCCTTGTGAAGCCCAACCGGTGTAGCTGAGTCTCCACTAAGATGTGCAGGCATATTTGGTGGCTTCTGTATTGCTTTAACTTTGTAATTTGCTTGCACTGCATTCATCTTTTGTGCCTCAACGAATATAGCATCTTTTTAGTCCGTCCCTTTTTTAAGGTCTTAGAAAAATTGTGTCAGCAGATCCTTCCCTCATCCGAAGCAACTATCGCAACCCCAATCTCTCATGTCTTTAAACGTCAATGCCGCAAAGATAAGGATAGAAACATACTACCAAGGTGTACTGCTCTTCGGGACTCCATGCGAGTAAAGCTAAGTGCAGAGTGCATGTGTTCAAGATTGGTTCACTGGTGTAGAGTTGTACGGATGACTCCAAATGGTCTACTTATGCTCAGATGATTGATTTCCCGAATATGGTCTTACGGAACCCAAAGATTTAAGTCACAAGACCTGAAGAGTCTAAATTCCAGATCCTAGTCAGGCTCCTTACAACGAGAGTTAAAGACCGTAATCAAGCTCCATCCTTTAGACTAGACTCAGTCCTTAGTTCCAGAAATCAAACTTATTCTGAAAAATGCGAATGCAAATGCAACCATGTTTTTGTGAAGTGTATTTTCTGAATTTTACTCATTTTTATGGATTTTGAGGCTTTTGTAATTTTTACAAATTTTAGGACTTTGTATTTTTTATGGATTTTATGACTTTTATAAACAAGATTTTATTCCTGAATTTTACAAGATATATTTTATTTAAGTTCAGTATCTAATGTAATTTACAAATTTTATCTACAAAGTATTTTACAAGGGTTGAATGGTTTTTATACATGTTTTAATAAATAGGATTGTAAATAAGTATTATACAAATTTTAAGTACAAATTTTAAATACATATTTTAATTACAAGTTTTAAATACAAGTTTTAATCATATTTTACTTATTTACAAGGATTTTATAAATAATAGATAAATAGAAGAGTGGATTTTAAATTAACCCTTACCCACTTTTTATGGATTTTATAGATATAGAAAATACATAAAAGTACGAGTTATGGACGAAAGTATATATACAATATATACGCACCCCCTATACTTAGCTTGAGCTATGTCCTCATAGCGTCAAAAGAGAAAAAGGAGGACATAACTCGTGCTAAGTAAAAGTGGGTGAAAAGGGATATCGATTACAAGTCAGTCAACCCCCCCTATACTTACGATAAGGTCATCGTAAGTATCACGGGAGAGCAAAAACGGGATGACTGAATGAAAAGAATAAATAACGAAAGCTCAAAAGGAAAAGAGTACGAAATCATCGAAATCACTCGGTCCCCCCTATACTTAGGATAAGGCATCCTAAGTATAGAAAAGAGTGTAGCCAAAAATTGGGGACCAGTGATTCGTAAAAAAGAATGGTTATACAAAAGAATCAGCACAAAAAATAAAACGTGAATCAGCGGGCAATCGGTCCCCCCTATACTTAGGATTTGGTATCCTAAGCATAGAAGACGAGCAAAAATGGGGACGATTGTGGTCTACGAAGAATATACAAGTGTTGTGAATCTCCTGAAAAGAATGGCTCAAAAGAATTTGTACAGGAAGAAGTGAAGGAGTGATCATGATTCCTGTACAAAGTAGACCACTTCAGTACGGGCCAGATGATCAGTAGTCTCTACGAAGTGCTTCAGCATCTGCCCGTTAACCACGAACTGCTCTGCACCAGGTGACACATCTGATATCGCAATACTGCCAATGTCGTGCACCGTTCTGACTATGTACGGTCCTTCCCACTTGCTTTTCAATTTGCTGGGAAAAATTCTCAACCTTGCATTGAACAGCCAGACTTTCTGCCCAGGGACAAAGCTCTTGTGCCGAATATGTCTGTCATGCCATTTCTTCACTTTGTCGTTATAGATGAGTGTGTTCTGGTATGCTTGATTTCGAATCTCTACCAGCTCATTCAGATCTATCTTTCTCTTGGCTCCTGCTTTCTGCATATCCATCAGTATCTCTCGAATTGCCCACTCATATTAGTGTATGATCTCTACGAGCAAGTGGCATGGCTTTCCATAAACTAACCTGAATGGTGAAGTTCCTAAGGGAGTCTTATACGCAGTACGATATGCCCAAAGAACCTGATCTAGAAGAAGTGACCAGTTCTTCCTATCTTATCGTACTAGTTTCTGGAGAATTGATTTCACCTCCCTATTCGAGACTTCAGCCATGCCATTCGTCTGCGGGTGGTAAGGAGAAGCTACTCTGTGATCGATGCTGTATTGTTTCACTAGCTTCTTCACCTCCTTATTAATGAAATGGCTACCCCCATCAGAGATTAGAATATGAGGGATCTCGAACCGCGAGAGGATGTGTTCCCTTAGGAACTTGCAAACAGTCTTGTTGTCTGCGGTTCGTGCGGGTATAGCCTCCACCCATCTGCTAACATAATCTACAGCGAGAAGAATGTACTCAAAGCTGCTGCTAGAAGGGAACGGTCCCATAAAATCTATGCCCCATGCGTCAAAGATCTCACAGATAATGACGGGTCGCATCGGCATTGCATCTCTGGCGCTGACTGTCCCTATAGCTCTCTGACAATCTGGACAACTCTTCACGAATGTGCAGGCGTCTCTGGTAAGAGTTGGCCACCATAAACCGCTCTGTAGTACCTTCTGCGCTGTCCTCTTCCCTGAATGATGTCCTCCTGATTCTAAAGAATGACACATAGTGAGGACACTATTATATTCCTCCTGAGGAATACATCGCCTGTAAACACAATCCGGTCCTTCATGAAAAAGAAGCGGATCCTCCCAATAGTAGTATCGTGCATCGGAAACTAGTTTCTCAACTCTGTTCTTCGGCCAACCCTGAGGACTTTTCTGTGTGACCAGAAAGTTCACTATGTCTGCATACCACGAAAGTTCTGTAACCGCAAAGATGCTCTCGTCAGGAAATCTCTCTGCGATCTCTGGCGTGTACTCATCTGAAGGATGATCTGACTGCAATCGGGAGAGGTGATCAGCTACCACATTCTTTACTCCAGGTTTATCCTTGATATCCAAATCAAATTCCTGAAGTAAGAGAATCCATCTAAGAAGGCGTGCCTTAGCATCCTTCTTTTCCATTAAAAATCTGATAGCTGAGTGATCGGTGTAAACTGTGATTTTTGAGCCAAGCAAATATGATCGAAACTTGTCTAATGCAAACACTACTGCCAACATCTCCTTTTCTGTCACTGTGTAATTTTTCTGAGCATCATCTAAGGTTCTGCTGGCACAGTGAATGGCTACGGGAAGTCCATTCCTCCTCTGCCCTAATACAGCCCCGACCACAAAATCTGATGCATCCATCATGATCTCGAAGGGTAGAGACCAATCAGGCGGCTGTAGGACAGGAGCACTGATTATTTTCTCTTTCAAGGTGAGGAAGGAATTAAGACATTTATCATTTAAAACGAACTCGATGTCTTTGCCTAACAATTCAGTTAACAATCGGGCAATCTTGGAGAGATCTTGGATAATCCGTCGGTAAAAGCCGACGTGCCCCAGAAATGACCGTAACTGTTTGATGTTGGATGGTGGCTCAAGTTTCTTGATGACATCCACCTTGGCAGGGTCAACCTCCATGCCTCGCTGGGAGATGACGTGCCCCAACACGATCCCGTGAGTAACCATGAAATTGCTCTTTTCCCAGGACAGAACGAGATCTACCTCACAACACTTTTTCAGAACCTGGTCTAGGTGCGATAAACAATCGTCAAAGGACTCACCATAGACCGAGAAATCATCCATAAAAACCTCTAGAAAATCACCGACCATGTCCGCAAAAATAGCAAGCATGCACCTCTGGAAAGTCGCAGGAGCGTTGCACAATCCAAAGTGCATCCGTCTAAAGGCATACGTGCCGAACAGACAAGTAAAGGTGGTTTTCTCCTGGTCTTCAGGAGCAATTGATACCTGGTTGTATCCGGAGTAACCGTCAAGGAAACAGAAGTACCCCTTCCCTGCCAACCGTTCTATGACCTGGTCTATGAAAGGCAAAGGGAAGTGGTCCTTCTTCGTCGTGGTGTTCAGCTTTCTGTAGTCAACACATACTCACCACGACGTGGGTACTCTCTTTGGAATCTCCTCTCCACTCTCGTTTTTCACCATCTGAATTCCCGACTTCTTCAGGACAACATGTATTGGGCTAACCCATTCGGAGTTGGAGATGGGATAAATGAACCCTGCGTCGCACCATTTCGTGATCTCTTTCTTGACAACTTCTCGTAGAACCGGATTCATCCTACGCTGAAACTCTCTGGAGGGTTTGCTGTCATGATTGAGATAGATATGGTGTGAACACAAAGCAGGATTAATCCCGCGGAGATCGGATACAGTCCATCCAATGGCCTTGCGGTTTCTTTCTAGAATCTCCATCAGATCAGATTCTTGATCATCGGCCAAAGTTGAGATGATAATGACCGGAAACCGTTGATGTGGACCCACAAGGAAGGCATATTTCATGTTTGGTGGCAAAGTTTTAAGTTCTTGCAAGGTAGTATCTGTATCTGCCGAAACATCATCTGTAGTTGTATGGGGATCTGTATCGGTAGGTGATGTGTCTGTGATTTGATTCTCCACCATCTAAATGTGCTCTAGAGTCGGACTACAGAAGATGTTCAAGACATCATCCGACTCCTCAGAATGATTAGAAGAGAATAAGTCAGCTAGATAGAATTCTGATTCATCTGAGATGGAGGAATTGTGTAGATTTTTTGATTGTGAAAGATCTGCATTGATTTCATCAGAAGTCTGATCCCTTTGCTTCTCATCATCCAGACTAAAATATAAAGTGCCGTCGGAAGAATTACCTCCTGAGGTCTCGGACCCGTCCTCTGTCAAACATTCTTGGGTCTCTACCTGATATCTTTCGAGGTCGTCAAGGCGAACCTCATCCATGTAATCACAGGAGGCTAAAGAACTCAAAAAATCTGAAGATGCAACACTGAAGGTGTTCGACTCTCTCGCCATCTCTATATGTACCTTTTCGCCCTCGGCGCGAAAAGATACCTTCCTTGTATCATAATCGAAGAGGGCCTTTGCGGTCTCTAGAAAAGGCCTCCCGAGGATGATCGGGGTAATATGTAACTGTGCAGGGCAATTCATGTCTAGGACCATAAAGTCCAATGGAAATTGCAGACCCTGCACGGTTACGATAACATTCCTAAGTATACCCTTAGGTCTCTTCACGGATCTATCAGCAAACTGAAGGATCGCGCGGGATTTGTAAAGAGGACCTAACTCGAGCTTCTCGAGTAAGGAGGCGGGTATCAGATTGATCGAGGAACCGTTATCTAATAGAGTGCGATCAAACTCGGCTTTTGCGATCTCGCATCTGACATAATGTGCACCTGAGTCCTTTTTCTTCTTCGGTAGCTTATTCTGTATCGCACAGGATGTAGCCTTAGTCAAGACATGCTTTTCTGTTCAGGATCTCTTTTTCCTACGCGTGGTGCATCTGTTTTTTAATTGATTCTTGAGCGTAGGAAATTGATCTAAGGCATCATGTAGAGGGATCTTTAGAAAGATGTGATCTTTGAGTAACTTTTCGATTTGTGGAGATTCGAGATTATTTTTGGTCTTTTTCTTTCCTTTTCCAAACAAAGCATCGGGAAAAGGAATAAAGTCAGGAGTTAGAAAATCAGAGCTTTTATTAAAAGTGGAATCAGCATTTACATCGAGAGTCTCATAATTATTTACAAAACTCTCTAAAACAGGGGAAGAAATATTTTTGTCGGGGCTCTCTGCCTGATCTGGCGTGATGTCATCGTCTGAGTTGCCAGTGTCCATATCTGAAGTGTTGGCATTGCTCCCGTCTCTTGAATCTACGTCCTCATCATCTTGCGGTTGCTCCTCCTCGGCTTCAGGATCATGCTCGTGCTCCTCTAGTGCCCTCTCCTCTTCTCCAGCAGGTGCTTGCGGCGATCTACCACTCCTGAGACGAATGAAGTTAGATAAAAATTCAGGAAACGAGATCTTACCTGTAGTGTCTACCTGCTCTTGATGCCTCCTCTTGTTGTTCGGGTTCATCTGAGGCTGGGCTGGAAGAGTGGTCTTCGGCACGGTTAACTCGTCCAGACGACGGTTAACCTGCTCCACCTCAGTCTTGTGCGCGATCTAGAGCGTACTGAACATATCCATGATCTGGTTGAGCGCCTGGGCCTGTGAAGACATCTCCGATTCGGTGTGGTGGCCCTGGCTTTCTCCTCTCTCCTACCTTGACGTGAAATGCTGAGAGGTGGAAGGCTGGGAGTAGCGCTGAGGTATGGAGGAAGATTGTTGCAGCTGCTGAAAAGGATGATTCTGTGAGTAGTGAGCAGGGTGCTGATATGAAGGCTGTGGTCTCGGATGGTAGACATTCGGATGAGACTGCTGCGGCGTGAAGCTCTGGCGGTGCTGAAATTGCGGACGTCCATGCTGCGGATGACCGTACGGCTGCTGCGGCTGCTGATTCGGTATACTCGACTATTGCATCGGAGTATACCAAATCCCGTTGATCTCGAAAGTGGATTGCAACTCCACCTCCATCTCCGCGGTGCTGATGATCTGGCTGGAATTGGCATGAGACTGATCCTCATACCAATCAATCTGCGGAATCTCGGGCTCGCTCTCGATGTAGTGTATTTGACGGGTGGGTGGAGCGGGTGCGATCCTCCGTGCTGATTGCGTGTTCGAAGAAGTCTGGTTCTGCTGGTACTGGATCTAAAGATCAGCGACCTTCTTCGATATATCACTCAGCTGCTGAGGTAGAGATGAGAGTTTCTCCAACTCTCGCAGTGGTTGTAGGTCTTGGACCTGCTTGTGAATCACGTCTACCAACGTCAATTTCTCGCTAATGAAGCCCATGTTGGTGTTGATTTCAAAGTCCGAGATGTTCGCCACCTTGTGATGTTCTCGGTGATGTGGTGGCTGTGGGGCTTTCTGAAATGCCCTAGTAGAGTCTACAACTCTCAAGTTCTCGGCCATCCCTTCGAAGATGGCCCAGACTGACTCGGCATCCTTATTCAAGTAGCTGCCGCCACATGCAGCACTGACTAGCCCCTGTACTTCCGGCTAGAGTCCTCCGAAGTAGTTCTGTACGAGCACCTTCATCGGGATCTCATGATGCGGGCATCTCTCCGTAAGATCCTTGAATTGATCCCATGCCTCATGGAATGATTCGTGCGGCAGTTGCGTAAAGTTGGAGATCTGGCTCCTCATCATGTTCGTCCTTCCCAGAGGAAAATACTTGCGCAGGAAGGTGGACTTCAGGTCGTCCCACGTAGAAATTTCTTTCCCCAGATGGCTCAGCCAATAAAGGGCCTTATCGGCTAAGGCAAAGGGGAAGGCCTTGAGGCGTACGGCCTCCTGCGTCACTCCTGGATAACAAGTCGTTCCGTAGATCATCTCAAACTTCTGTAAAAACGTGAACGGCTCCTCTGCGGCATTCCCATAGTATTTGGGAAGCAAGGAGATGAAGGACGGTCGGAGTTCATATGGCCCTTGATTCGTCGGTAGCCGAATCCAGTGATGGAGCGTTCTAGCGCCCGGGAAATACTCGTCCCGTAAAGTTGCGGGAACCGCAGGCGGCAACTGGTTCCCGACCCCTGCTCTCAGCACGGCTATTTCAGCCCGCAGTTCGGTCTGAACTCTATACTGTTCTCGAATCTGTAAATTCATCTGCTGTAATGTATCGAGAATGCATGTCGTGACATCTGCGTTCAGCTCCGGTCTTCCCTCCTGATGTTCCCCAGCTGGTGGCCTCTCGTCTACTGCTGGTCCTTTCCCGCGAGCCATCTGATTGTCTGTAAAGTAAAAACTCTCGTAAGAACTCAACGAAAAATACTCAGGAGATCTAGATGATGTATTGAGGCCAGGGTCTGCCTCAATAGTCTGGCCAGGAGGCCAGGGAGTCTGGGTCTGACTCGCCTCGAGATCTGATGGGATCGGCTCAGGAAGAGGGTCATCCCGAGCCTGTGAAGACATACGCTCGACGGTGGACGGTCGAAAGCTCACAGAGTCTGAGCCGAAAAGCCGTCGAGATGTCATCTTCGATTTCAAGAGAAATTTCAGGAGAGCACGTGTACGATTCAAATTAGGGAGAAATGCGAAAGCCGCGGAAACTCACGCCCCGCAAACAAACACAAAGCAAACCCCATTTTCACAAACTCAACCCTGATGAAGACCGTAAGATTTCGGTCTATTTATCTTTTCGGTTTTAGGGTTGTGATTAGCAAACATTTCGATTAAGCGGGCTGAGCAAGCCAATAGGTGCCCGATAGTTTCCCCGAAACACTGGCCCGAATCCTTACGCGAGACCACTCACACTCAGTCAGTATGGTAGTAAGTACGGACCGTTTCCGGCTACCCGTGTTACTTGAGGACGGAGCCTTGCGTAGTGTCCTCTAAACCTCCCACTCTGCTAAGTAAACCCGGACCGTTTCCGGCTACCCGAGCTTACCCACTGAGGAACAGTGATCAGGTTTATGGACCTAGTAGTATCTCGTGAGAAATACGGGGTTGGGTTCTATCTTTAAGTGTCGGCTCTCTAGCTCGCGCACTCTGAGAAATGTGCGGGGGTTACTCTCCCCAAATCACTTGAGTCGATTTACGACTTTAAGTCAGATAGATTTAGCAGTCCCGATTTTAGTTTTGTAATTTTTATGGTTTTTTTTAGTCAACGTCTATCGATTTTTTTTCTTTTTATAAAAACCCTAAAGCATGCACCTAGGTTGTGAGTCCTAAGACTAACTACGCGGCACAAGCAGTTAGAGTAAAAACCTAGACAAGCATCTAGAAAAACCGCGAAAACCGATAGCGATGAAAAGCCGCGGTGGGTGCCCTGATCCTCGGATACACGGTATCCGGTGAATCAGGCCCCGAAAAAATGGGGGGGTATTTGTATATTTCGATTCTTAAACCTATCAAACAAATTTCGGTTTTCGTTCGGAAAACCGTTCACTAATATTTTACCAGGCAAGTGTCCTAGGTCGAACTCAAGGAGGCAGAATAAATTTCTTCGATTTATATCTTCGTAGTTTTATTTTTAATCTTCTCCATGTGATCAAGTTAAAACCCTTTTTTATTGATTTTTATTTTTATTATTTTTATTTGATTTTATTATTTTCAAATTTTTATTTAATTTTCAAAAAGGGAGATTTTTCAAAAAGATTTACTTATTGTATAATAGGTGGATATTATAAAGGTGATACTATATAGTAGATTGAACGGGGTTCGAGCCGTGAGCTCGAACAGCATAAGAAATCAAAACAAAACGAAGCGAGATTCGTCAAAATCAAAACACGTCGAAAACACGACAAAATCTCACGAAATCATTATACGAGGTAGGTGGGGTAGTTGTGTAACTACCCTCAAGAAACCGTCAAAAATCGGAGTCACACGAGGTCAAAATTGCCCCTATAGCCAAGGGGCATAAGCGCAAGGAAAACTACTTAAAATGTTCTCAAAATGGTCTCAGGGACTGTTCTGTAGAAAAAATATACAAATTTTTACATTTAGGTCCCAACAGAGGGACCTAAATGCAAATAGGAGAAACCTGGGAGGCGGGATGAAATATCTGGAAGTTCGCTGGGCTTAAGATGCAATATTTCCACCGGTTTGTAAGTAACGGCTGAGATTAGAAGTTCAAGGCGCCGATCGGAGCGCTCTGCGGATGCCACGTGTCGGCCAACTGTAGCTCCTCTATTCTTAAAGTTCGTTGCGCAGCTTGGCGGTGGCGCTTCTTCTCGGAATTATCACGGCCGACCGACGACGACTTTGGCATGCCAGCGGGGCCAGAGGGGTGGCTCCTCCACCCCTCGAGCTCGCCCGCGGAAGAGTGGAGGCAGAGGGTGCTCCGAGCGGCGGTGGCACGGTGGTGAAGATGGCGGTCTCGTACTTCTGGAGATGGTCTCTGTTCTGGCGATGGACCTTGGAGTTGGCTTTTCGTAACGACCGAAGGCTTCCAGATGCTGAGAAGTATCTCGCGATGAAGATGGATCTGCAAGTAACAGAACTCCTTGCTCGATTCTTCAAGGAATCGGCCGATGGATAACAAATTGTAGATCAAAAATCGATGAAAGTTAAGTTTCCAAACAACCACCCAGATGTATGACGTCGATGATGGAAAGATGATGCGATTTGATTGAAATTTGGAAATGAATTGCGATGGATTTCGAAAGGGCGTGTAAGCCTAATGATTAACCTATCTAAATCACGGATTAGCCATGCTAATCGAGGCTCGCAAATCGAGAGGAAAAGCAAATGAAATGGAGGAAGAGGTTTGTCGAAATTCAAAGTTTATTACCTCGACAGCTGCTCGACGGCGACCAAAAACCGGAGCGAAACGCGGTGCTTGGGCGGCGATACAAGGCGGTGCTCGGCCTTGGAACCTCCTCCGACGTGCCCTCCTCCTCGCAGACGTCTCCACGGCGATGTCACCTCCTCAGGTCGACCGGAGCGAGGCTTTGAAGTAGAGGGATCGGACTCCTGGAACTGAAGTTCTGGGTAGTTGGAGAGTTGGTTAAAAATAGCGGAGGTTGAAGGCCTTTTATAGAACGATTACTTGGGCTCCAAGCTCGGATCTAAGGCTGGCGATGGAGGTGTTTGTTAGGAGAAGAAGATCGATGGCTTAGGTTGGCCAGAAGCTTCGCGAAGCGTGCGGGAAAATGGGGAAAGGTGGCCGGTCGAGCAGAGACTGGTAGACCTGATTCTTGGGGAAGAAGAACCCAGGTGCTGACAAGTGTCAACACCTGGTAGGTCCAGAGGCTAAATTACATTGTAAAATAGATAATAAATAGTAGATAAACTTATTTTAAATAACTATAGACACAAGAAATGTAAATAAATTAATTTTCTAATTTATGATATAAATACTTTTTATAAATAATAAATACTATTTAAAATATAAATATTATATTAATAAATATGTATTTGTAAATAGGTTTTCGATTTTTAATTTAATAAATAAGTAAGTAGAAATTAATTTTATAATTTCGTAATTATTAGAATATTAAATAATGTTTGTACAAATTTTTATAGATTTTAATAAGTTAGTTTGCATATTTTAATAAATATGGTTAGTATCTAGGTAGTTCATTTTTACCTATATTTTGGAGTTTTTGATTTTATTAAAATAATAAATAGTCTCCAAAAATTATGAAATAAATTATGGTGAATCTACAAGATCATGTAATAATTTAAAAATTATAAAATAAAGAAAATGATAAATAATGTGCGTTACATAAAATAAATAGGCGAGAAGCCCTTGTTGTCTTTTGGTCCCAAAACCTACTTTTTGCAAACGGACTCCGAATTCGATGAAACCACCTTTATTAATTAGACAATATTATTTTATGAACTTTAAAGGTGAGTAGAGTGAAATTGGAGTTCGTATGAGGAAGTTTTGATGTTCGGAAGTTGAGATTTTGACAATTTGCAAACTGAGTTTCTTGGCATATATACAGGGTAGTATTTTAACTTATTTTTATATTTTTATATACATTTTTAGGAATAATTAGGAAAATGATTTGGTGAAAAATATGTCATATGAAATAGTTAAAATTCTTTGAAGTTTTATATTTATTGTATAAATAATGAAAAGTGTATATGTGTGTGTTAATGTATTTTTTTAGGTTTTCTTTCCTTATCTCCCCCTACTTATTGGTTTGTCGACCAATCCATGCAGACTTGGTCTCGGAGGTTGGGCTATAAATATATCTTACAGCTATATTTACATTTTAAGTCATATTGTATATATATACATATATTCAATCTGCCTTTTTGTTTCTTTTCTTGTTCTTTATTTATTTACATGACTTTAGGGGTTAAAAGTGAATATTTACACATGAATGGTGTTTTGTTAAAATATGAGAATTAATGGATATTTACATGTATTTGTTAAGGGTTTTAAGACAAAATGCGACAGAAAAGTTAATGAATCATAGATTCATCAACCCCCTATACTTAAACTTTGCTAGTCCCTTAGCAAACACTTATTTGGAAAAAGTAAGTGAAAAAGAAAGAAAGTTAGAATGAATTTGTTTTCCTAAACCAATTCATGAGAACAGACAAAGGACAGAGCTTGATCGTGCCTGAAACAAGCATTTTGTCGGAACCTTAACTAGGATTAGGATTTTATCCTCAACAATCCTCAAGTTCCATAATCCTTAGTCAAGATCACTTCATCAGCTAATTCAGACTCACTTATTCATATCGCAAACTCTATCATCCTTGAAGTCAACTTGTACAATGTGTGAATTGATTTAGCTCTTCCTGCTTAGAGAACCGAAGAAACCGTCCATCCCGGCTATACACTCCTATGGCTTCCTCATCTCGCTACTCTTTCCTCGGGGAGGGAGGTATTCCCTTCTGAGTTCAGTTCTGCTATGTCCACAATCGAATATAGGGAGAAGTTAGAAGAATGAGAAAAGAAGTGGAGTGCGACCAGTGTAGACACATCTCCTTGTGAAGCCCAACCGGTGTAGCTGAGTCCCCACTAAGATGTATAGGCATATTTGGTGGAAGCTTGGACCATTGTGGTCTTATTTGGTGGCTTCTGTATTGCTTTAACTTTGTAATTTGCTTGCACTGCATTCATCTTTTGTGCCTCGACGAATATAGCATCTTTTTAGTCCGTCCCTTTTTTGAGGTCTTAGAAAAATTGTGTCAGCAGATCCTTCCCTCATCCAAAGCAACTATCGCAACCCCAATCTCTCCTGTCTTTAGACGTAAATGCCGCAAAGATAAGGATAGAAACATACTATCAAGGTGTACTGCTCTTCGGGACTCCATGCGAGTCGAGCTAAGTGCAGAGGGCATGTGTTCAAGATTGGTTCACTGGTGTAGAGTTGTACGGATGACTCCAAATGGTCTACTTAAGCTCAAATGATTTGATTTCCCGAATATGGTCTTACGGAACCCAAAGATTTAAGTCACAAGACCTGAAGAGTCTAAATTCCAGATCCTAGTCAGGCTCCTTACAACGAGAGTTAAAGGACATAATCAAGCTCCATCCTTTAGACTAGACTCAGTCCTTAGTTCTAGAAGTCAAACTTATTCTGAAAAATGCTAATGCAATTGCAACCATGTTTTTGTGAAGTGTATTTTCTGAATTTTACTCATTTTTAGGGATTTTAAGGCTTTTGTAATTTTTACAAATTTTATGACTTTGTATTTTTTATGGATTTTATGACTTTTATAAACAAGATTTTATTACTGAATTTTACAAGATATATTTTATTTATGTTAAGTATCTAATGTATTTTACAAAATTTATCTATAAAGTATTTTAAAAGGGTTGAATGGTTTTTATACATGTTTTAATAAATAGGATTTTAAATAAGTATTATACAAAATTTAAGTACAAATTTTAAATACATATTTTAATTACAAGTTTTAAATACAAGTTTTAAACATATTTTACTTATTTACAAGGATTTTATAAATAATAGATAAATAGAAGAGTGGATTTTAAATTAACCCTTACCCACTTTTTATGGATTTTATAGATATAGAAAATACATAAAAGTACGAGTTATGGACGAAAGTATATATACAATATATACGCACCATTTCGATGAGGCTAAAAATCGGTTTCATGGCTTTTTATTGATGAAAGTGGTCGATGTAGCCAAAAGCCGCGAAACAAAATTTCGATTCTTAAACCTATCAAACAAATTTGGTTTTCGTTCAGAAAACCGTGCACTAATATTTTACCTGGCAAGTGTCCTGGGTCGAACTCAAGGAGGCAGAATAAATTCCTTCGATTTATATCTTCGTAGTTTTATTTTTAATCTTCTCTAAGTGATCAAGTCAAAACCCTTTTTTTATTTTTATTTTTTTTATTTTTATTTGATTTTATTATTTTCAAATTTTTATTTAATTTTCAAAAAGGGAGATTTTTCAAAAAGATTTACTTATTGTATAATAGGTGGATATTATACAGGTGATACTATATAATAGATTAAACGGGGTTCGAGCCACGAGCTCGAACAGCACAAGCAATCAAAACAAAACGAAGCGAGATTCGTCAAAATCAAAACATATCGAAAACACGACAAAATCTTACGAAATATTTATACAAGGTAGGTGGGGTAGTTGTGTAACTACCCTCAAGAAACCGTCAAAAATCGGAGTCACACGATGTCAAAATAGCCCCTACAGCCTAGGGGCATAAGCGCAAAGAAAACTACTTAAAATGTTCTAAAAATGGTCCTCAGGGACTGTTCTGTAGAAAAAATATACAAATCTTTACATTTAGGTCCCTGTAGAGGGACCTAGATGCAAATAGGAGAAACCTGGGAGGCGGGATGAAATATCTGGAAGTTCGTTGGGCTTAAGATGCAATATTTCCACCGGTTCGCAAGTAACGGCTGAGATTAGAAGTTCAAGGCGCTGATCGGAGGGCTCTGCGGATGCCACGTGTCGGCCAACTGTAGCTCCTCTGTTCTTGAAGTTCGTTGCGCAGCTCGGCGGTGGCACTTCTTCTCGGAATTATCACGGCCGACCGACGACGACTTTGGCATGCCGGCGGGGCCAGAGGGGTGGCTCCTCCACCCCTCGAGCTCGCCCGCGGAAGAGTGGAGGCGGAGGGTGCTCTGAGCGGCGGTGGCACGGTGGTGAAGACGGCGGTCTCGTACTTCTGGAGATGGTCTCCGTTCTGGCGATGGACCTTTGAGTTGGCTTTTCGTGACGACCGAAGGCTTCCAGATGCTGAGAAGTATCTCGCGATGAAGATGGATCTGCAAGTAACAGAACTCCTTGCTCGATTCTCCAAGGAATCGGCCGATGGATAACAAATTATAGATCAAAAATCGATGAAAGTTAAGTTTCCAGACAACCACCCAGATGTATGACGTCGATGATGGAAAGATGATGCGATTTGATTGAAATTTGGAAACGAATCGCGATGGATTTCGAAAGGGCATCTAAGCCTAATGATTAACCTATCTTAATCATGGATTAGCCACGCTAATCGTGGCTCGCAAATCGAGAAGAAAAGCAAATGAATTGGAGGAAGAGGTCTGGGGAAAGTCAAAGTTTATTACCTCGACAGCTGCTCGACGGCGACCAAAAACCGGAGCGAAACGCGGTGCTTGGGCGGCGATACAAGGCGGTGCTCGGCCTTGGAACCTCCTCCGACGTGCCCTCCTCCTCGCGGACGTCTCCACGGCGTTGTCACCACCTCAGGTCGACCGGAGCGAGGCTTTGAAGTAGAGGGATCGGACTCCTAGAACTGAAGTTCTGGTTAGTTGGAGAGTTGGTTAAAAATAGTGGAGGTTGAAAGCCTTTTATAGAGCGATTACTTGGGCTCCAAGCTCGGATCTAAGGCTGGCGATGGAGGTGTTTGTTAGGAGAAGAAGATCGACGGCTTAGGTTGGCCAGAAGCTTCGCGAAGTGCGTGGGAATAATGGGGAAAGGTGGCCGGTTGAGCAGAGTCTGGTAGACCTGATTCTTGGGGAAGAAGAACCCAAGTGCTGACAAGTGTCAACACCTGGTTGGTCCAGAGGCTAAATTACATTGTAAAATAGATAATAAATAGTAGATAAACTTATTTTAAATAACTATAAACACAAGAAATGTAAATAAATTAATTTTCTAATTTATGATATAAATACTTTTTATAAATAAAAAATACTATTTAAAATATAAATATTATATTAATAAATATGTATTTGTAAATAGGTTTTCGATTTTTAATTTAATAAATAAGTAAGTAGAAATTAATTTTATAATTTCGTAATTATTAGAATATTAAATAATGTTTGTACAAATTTTTATAGATTTTAATAAGTTAGTTTGCATATTTTAATAAATATGGTTAATATCTAGGTAGTTCATTTTTACCTATATTTTGGAGTTTTTGATTTTATTAAAATAATAAATAGTCTCCAAAAATTATGAAATAAATTATGGTGAATCTACAAGATCATGTAATAATTTAAAAATTATAAAATAAAGAAAATGATAAATAATGTGCGTTATATAAAATAAATAGGCTAGAAGCCCTTGTTGTCTTTTGGTCCCAAAACCTACTTTTTGCAAACGGACTCCGAATTCGATGAAACCACCTTTATTAATTAGAAAATATTATTTTATGAACTTTAAAGGTGAGTAGAGTGAAATTGGAGTTCGTATGAGGAAGTTTTGATGTTCTGATGTTGAGATTTTGGCAATTTGCAAATTGAGTTTCTTGGCATATATACAGGGTAGTATTTTTAACTTATTTTTATATTTTTATATACATTTTTAGGAATCATTAGGAAAAGGATTTGGTGAAAAATATATTCATATGAAATAGTTAAAATTCTTTGAAGTTTTATATTTATTGTATAAATAATGAAAAGTGTATATGTGTGTGTTAATTTATTTTTTTAGGTTTTGTTTCCTTATCTCCCCCTACTTATTGGTTTGTCGACCAATCCATGCTGACTTGGTCTCGGGGGTTGGGCTATAAATATATCTTACAGCTATATTTATATTTTAAGTCATATTATATATATATATACATATATTCAACCTGCCTTTTTGTTTCTTTTCTTGTTCTTTATTTATTTACATGACTTTAGTGGTTAAAAGTGAATATTTACACATGAATGGTGTTTTGTTAAAATATGAGAATTAATGGATATTTACATGTATTTGTTAAGGGTTTTAAGACAAAATGCGACAGAAAAGTTAATGAATCATGGATTAATCACATGCCTAGGAGTACCCATGTGGTAGTGAAAAAATAAAGAATAAAATTTTAATATTTTAATTAGAAAATAAAAATAAAATATAAACCTAAAAAAATAACTAAATAATGTAAAATAAATAATAATAAATGAAAATGAAATATAACTAATAGAATAAGTAATAAAAAATAATAAAGAAATAAATACAAATATAAATAAAATAATTAAAATAATTAAATAAATTAATATACCAAAATGAATAAAATAAAATAAACAAATGGGGCCGACATGTGGCAGCTTCAAGAGATGCCACAAGTCAATTCTAGAAATTTTAAAATTTAAATTAAAGAAAAAATAAAAAAGAAATAACAAAAGGGATCAAATCAAAATGTAGTCAACCCAAAAATTGTTCGTATCAATGAGGTCAACAACTTTGTGAAGGACCTAGAACCAAAAGGAATCATCCGTATAAGAAGTATTTTTGGTGGTTTATTATATCTACAAAATGCCATTTATAAGTTTCAGTTTTTTTTGGGTTTTTTAAATAACATAAAAATCAAGATAAAATCCAAAAAATATAGAAAAATATTTACAATTAAATCTATTTTTTTTATTTTTAATATTAATAAAATAAAATTAGATGTATAGACTATAAATACATACTCAAGTTTATTTATTTTCTTTTATTTTTTGCTTCAATTTTTATTTGAATCTCTAAGCATTTTATTAAAATAATAATTAAATAAAATAAATGAAAAAAAGTCAAAAATGATTATTTTTTACATGAAATATAAGGTCAACTTAAGTTAATATGTACAATATACAATAGTGGTTCAAATCCCTAGTTTCACATATGAACTCCGATTCTTTTGAATTTGGTCTTGTTTTGAAGGCAATTGAACGTGCATTAATTAAAAAGTGAGTGAGTTGAAGTCCATATGAGACTGTGTGAGAGGGTTATTCACGTTTAAAGCCTTTTAGTCTTGAACTAGGGTTTATGTTTTATTAGTCAATTTTACATGTTAGTATTTTTTGGTATTTTTCATTTATTAGTGTTAGTAATTGATGATTACATATTATGATGGTATAATATCATACAAATTACATGATAGAATCCCATTAATATCTGACACAAACAACTCAACACCACTTCATCCAGATATTATTTTTCTACAAATACAATGGGAAAACCACCCCTGAAATGCACAATTAATTAAATGAACAAATTCTCACCGCTACATTAATTACATAATACCACATTTCGATCATTCGATTAATCATTGAAATACTTTATGTATCAAAAAAATTACATGGTCATTAAACAAAACATCACATTCAACCACACACTTTTATACATCCAATTTGGCTCTACACATATTTTGTTGGAAAGACATGGAGAGGGGCTTGAAGGTAATATATCCTTTCTTTATTTGTTGTACATGGGGCACCGCAATTCTCTTTCCCATGCACATGGAGCACCACAAACCTCACAATTCCCATACATGGGGCCTTACCATACGTATAACTCCCATTGCATTTCCCATGCTTGCATTGATTGCGTTTTGTCTTTATTTACCTGAAGATGGCCACCAACACTCATCTATATATATGGGGTCCTCCTCATATGCAGGGGCCATCTCTTCCCCCCTCCCCACTCGTCTCTCTCCCTCTCTTCTCTCCCTCTCCTCTCCCACATTCTTCACTTTTATTATGTTGCTTTTCTAACTCTTTCTGCAGGTACTCCTCTCTAGCCTTGGTTGTCTGTCAAGTCCTCTTACTCCTCCTAGCCGCACACTTAAGAGAGGCACCTCAGCCTCCTCCTCGCCGTACGCATAACGGTCGTCCGTTTCTCTCTCCATCGTGCCACCTCCCGCCAACTAGCCGCAGCCACCTGCGGCCGACGCAGCCGTACGTCACCTCCCTCTTCCTATCCAGCAACAACTCGTGGCCATCTTCATGCATCCGCACGCATGATCGTCTCCGTGTTCGTCTTCGTGCTCATTCCCATCTTCGTCGTTGCCGTCGTCTCTGATCTGGATTCCAAAAACTCCAACAGAGAAGAACTCTTTTCTCATTTTTTATATCTCATTTGCATTTTGTTATATTCGTTACTCTTGTTTAAGATGGAACACTTATTTGATAATGTCTTTTATCTATTCTAATATGCATCACAACTCTCATATCTTTTAATATATTTTGAAATATTGCAGGTGTCATCTTATTTCTTCTATATCTATTTGCGATTCATCTCCCATTCCCTCATTTCGTCGCATTCGTAACCACAACTGCTCAGTTTAAATTTTCAGAAATACTTTCACTATAGATCGCATTTTCTCATAATTTTCTCTTTTGTCGTAAGAAATCAAAATTTGAATCAAGTTTTAAAGAAGAAGAAAAAAGTGAGTTTGCTTAGTCCCTGCGGATATGAACCTCTAATTACTGCATACATTTTCTCTATAATCTGATCATGCTCGTAGTTGTAATATTATTTGTTTGACCTTGATGATTCGTGGTAATATAATGACTTGATAAAATGATCTTTTTAAACTGCAAAAAATCTTGTAAACATTTTGGCGTCGTTGTCGGGGCTTTGGCAACATTTGTAATTTTTCTTTCTTTGTTCTTATCATATTGTTCATCTTCTGATCCTTGCCATTTTTATTTTCAAGTACTTGGATTCCAAAAAGAGAAATAAAAAATGAAGGCGATGATTCTTGCATTTTTATTTTAGTAGCGAACTTTTAATTTTCCTAGACATTTTTTGTAATTCCCCCCCTCCTTCTCGGAAAAGCTCGCCATCAACGTGATAAAATATTACGGATTAGCACCAGAAGTGCAGGCACTATGAGCTTCTCTTTCTCTTAGGAATTTTAGGTTTTTAAATTTTTGCATTTATTTATGCTCTGAATTAAACCAAAAAAACTTAAAAAAGAGTTCTTGATTACATCATCTTTGTAGTCTTCTCCCTATGATAACCTAAATCAAAGACCACCAAAATCGTGCTTGATCACATTAAAAAGATAAGCTCGAAAGATCACCGGAGTGATCCAAGCGAAAGCGGACAAAAATTTGAATGCTTATTTGAAGCACATGGTAAATGACACAAAACTCACAAGCACATAGAACCCTAGGATAGAGACAAAAATCACTGGTGCTATGTGGGATTGCAGAGAGAAATCGTAACTCCTCGACACGTTGGGCATAGGTTCTTGTAGGAAGAACAGATCATTGATCTGAATACCGCACCCTCGATCCCCCAGCCGGATTAGGACATCGATTTCTCACAATCTTTGACACCCACCTCTTCATTAAGGACTCCTAATTCTTTGATAACATTTATAGAATAACTAAATTAAAATCGAAAAGATTACTGCTTCCGCGGCAATTTTTTTGTGAGTAGGTGAATCAACAACTTGTCTGGTGTTTGTGCTATGTATGCTAGGTCGTAGGTCTCTGAAAAATCCATTGCAACAACCCTTAGATTACGATCCGATCTATAGACCAAAATCTCACCCATCTTTTTCGAGTGAAAAATATGAGAACACAACATATATAGCTAATATGGGAGAAGAAAACTGACCAAATCCCATGGACCTCATCCTCTAACAATTACAGCTTCTGTTAGAGGAAAATGCCACCATTCGTCGAGTCATAGTTCCTCAGAATAGGGGACCACCCATAAGCACACATTACAATCCGGCCCTTGAAGATCTAGTTCATTGTGTCCAGATCCCACCTGAGGTAGCAGACTTTGAAATCACACCTACATCCGTCCCTCTGATCCCAAAATTTTATGAACTCGAAAGTGAAGACCGTTTTCTTCATATCCAAGACTTTCGAACAACTTGTGACACAATGAGTATCCCCTAGGATAGAAAGAGAATACATCTACATGAATGCCTTCACATTCTCTCTAAAAGAACGATCTCGACAGTGGTTCTGGAATTATGGGACCCCTATCACTTCATGCGATACATTGATAGAAGCCTTTAAAAAAAATTCTTCCCCGTAGGAAAAACCAATGCACTGAGACAAGCCATATCTTCCTTCAATCAGAAAACCAACGAACCCATTCACGAGGCTTGGGAACGCTTCAAAGAGCTACTTAGGAAATGCCCTCATCATGCAATCGCAAAGTGGAAATTAGTTCAACTATTCTATGAGGGCATAAACACATCTTTCAAGAGAGTCGTAGATGGATCATGTGATGGTAACTATATTAACCGTGCCGAACACTTTGTGTGGACATTATTTGAGAACATGGCTGACAACTCAGAGAACAACTCTTCTATTAAGCAATATAGTGGCCATGTGAAACAGTACACAGAGTCAACAAAGAGAAAACCATCACTGAGTCGATCGAGGAAAACAAAGATAAATGGAAAACTCTATCCATGCAAATGGACCTTATGACCCAAGCCATAGGAAATTTGGCTATGAGCAATGTCTCGAACAACGTCTGTGGTGTCATTTCTAACCCCATCATTCAAGAAGTTGGCCACACCCCATTCACCTATAATCAAGACATGACCCCTGAGACTGTGAATTGGGTACAAAGAAATCAAGGATGTCCATATTCAAACACCCAAAATTCAAGATGGAGAGAACAACAGAATACTAGGTGGAAAGGACAATAAAACAACCACTATCAGCCCAGACAACCGATAGCACCAACAGTGACCAAACCACCCACTACTGCTATGAATTTTGATGCCTTGGCTCAAGCTATACAACAGCTTACCATAGCACAATAACAGGCCATTGAAGCTCAACAACAAGCCAACTCTGAGAATGCCCGGCAATTTGCCAAGATCAGGTCTTACATCCCAGCCTTGTCACCTTAACCTTTGCCAAATCCCAACACCAACAAGGCCAGCTCATCTAGAGTACTCCAAACTCGACCACATGTCGGGTCTTTCACCTCACCACCTTACTTCCAAAACCAAAATCAAGGATTTTTCACACCTCCTAGGACAAACCATTCAAACCAAGGGACCACACAGCAAGAACCTATGAATCAAGTGAATTTTAAAACCTAACTTGTTCAAAACAATCTGCTAATGGTGTAACTATGAGAAATAGGAAAACCACATCTTCTTTCACCAGAGCGCTTGCTTTTGAGGATCAAATAGAAATTGAAGAAGAGATTGATGATGAAGAAGAACCAATTGAGACAGCCATGCTTCCTCCTTCCTCCCCAACCATAACCATCCCCTTTCTTGGAGCTCTTCACCGAAGAAAGACTCGATCATCCACAATCGATCCGGAGCTAGAAGAACTGTTCTCAGACATTGTCATCGAAATCCCGCTCCTGAAAGCCCTCGAACAAGTCCCAGCCTTCTCCCGCTTCTTAAAGGAAAATGCACACCAAAGCGGAAATCAAAGTGAAAGAATAAGAAAGATCAAGAAACCACTGAAAAGTATGTGCTTCCACGAGCCACATCAAATGTCATTTCCTAATTCCTGCCCACCAAGAAGAAAGATCCAGGTGCACCCTTGGTTAAATGCACAATCAGTGACTTGATTTTCGAGCGCACTCTATTCGATAATGGAGACTCGATTAATCTCCTCCCTACTTCTATCCTAGAGCACTTTGACTTAGGGAAACTAAAACTTGTCTCAATGATTTTACAAATGGCTGATCGTTCGGTGAAGAGACCAATAGGACTTCTTGAGGATGTCATAGTTACAATTCAATGACATTAATTTCGTATGGACTTTGTTGTGATGGATATGGATCCCGCTAACATACTGAGTGAAAAACCCATCATTCCGGGAAGACCCTTCTTAGCCACTGCTAAAGCACATTTTGAAAAAAAATGAATGGCAAGATCGTCCATATTGATCTTATCATACCCACTTCTGTTGACTCCGAGACTGAAGACTGTGGTTGGATAGATAGTTGTGATGTCCTTGACATACAAGATGACTTTGCTCCTATCCATCTCTCTAAAGATCCTTTAGAGGTTAGTCTGAACACCTCTAGATCCACTTATAAGGATACCTCTCATGAAATTGCCACATACAATCTGAATCTTGCACTCGAAGCTCCACCATACCCTCTCACCAGACAAGAAGTTGATGAGCTTGGTAATGCTTAGGACACACTAAACTCTGAAGTTGCATTGACCTCATCCATGATCATGCCCATGATGGAGCCACCTTTTGAGACCATTTCTTTAATAGATTCATTAGAAGAAACTACACCTCCGACTCCAACGACATCCATTGTCGGAATGAAACCCCTACCCCAAGATCTGAAGTATGCTTTCCTTTATGATGCACACACTCTACCAATCATCATCAATTCCAACCTAGATCACACTCAGGAAAACAAACTCATGGAGGTTTTGAAAATAAATTCCCAGGCTATTGGATGGAAGATAACTGATTTGAAAGGAATAAGCCCGACATTCTGTACATACCACATATATCTGGAAAATAATAGTAAACCCTCTCGAGAAATGTAAAGACGGTTAAATCCCAATCTACGAGAGGTTGTGAAGAATGAAATCTACAAGTGGTCAGTGCGTGCATCATTTATCCTATTGATTATAGTCCTTAGATCAGTCCTCTCCGGGTTGTCCCCAAGAAAGCTGGATTGACGATTATCAAAAATGAAAAAGGAGAGGAAATACCCACCCGAGTAGCTACATCTTGGAGAGTTTGTGGTTATTATAGTAAACTCAACAAGGCTACCAAAAAAGATCATTTCCCACTGCCATTCATTAACCAATTCATCGATAAGCTAGCCGGAAAAGAATTCTTCTGCTTTTTGGATGGATATTCTAGTTATAACCAAGTGGCCATAGCACCAGAAGATCAAGAGAAAACCAATTTCACTTGTCCCTTTGGGACTTGTGCCTTTCACCGCATGCCTTTTGGATTATGTAATGCCCCAGAAACCTTTAAATGGTGCATGATGGGAATTTTCACCGATATGATCGATAATTTCATGGAAGTATTTATGGATGATTTCCCTATTTTTGGTGACTCTTTTGGGGAAATACTCGGTTTTTGGATAGTGTCCTACAAAAATGCATTGAAGTAAATCTGATATTATCTTGGGGTAAATCAAACTTCATGGTGAAGCAAGGGATTATGTTGGGACATATTGTGTCAAAGAAGGAGATGGAAGTGGATCCAACGAAAATTGAGACATCACCCACTTCGGCCAACCCGTGAATATGAAAGGAGTTCATTCATTCCTAGGTCATGTCTGTTTTTACAGCCAATTTATCAAGCATTTCTCGAAAATTTCCTGCCCTCTCACCAAACTACTTGAAAATGACCAAGATTTCACATTCGCCGAGGAAGCATTTGAATCCTCATTACACTAAGGAAAATCATCACTGAAGCACCCATACTACAACCCGCTGATTGGAACTGTGAATTTGATGTCATGTGTGATGCTTCTGATTATGTTGTTGGGGAAATATTGGGTCAAAGGAAAGATGGAAAACCCTATGCCATCCACTATTCCAACAAAACCCTGGATGATGCTCAAAAGAACTACACTGTGATTGAGAAAGAACTGCTGACTGTGGTATTTTCACTAGAGAAAATTAGATCTTACATCTAGGTTCCCATATCATAATCTACAAATCACTCTGCTCTCAAATAACTCTTCACAAAGAAAGATGCCAAGTCTAGACTGATTAGGTGGGTGGTGTTGCTACAATAATTTGACCTAGGAATCCAAGACAAAGCAAGAGCAAAGAATGTCGTAGCTTATCAGTTATTGAGGCTCCCCTCATCATCTTCCCTAACAGATAACGTGGTCCCAATTTCTAAAAGTTTTCCTAATGAGAATATAATGTTTGTCTCTCAACTCCCTTAGTATGCAAACATCGTCAATTGCCTTACCACTACCACATTGATGACTGGACGAAACATAAGAGAGACAAAACCAAGGCCCAAGCTCAATACTATCATTGGGAAGAACCTCTTCTCTTCAAAGAGGGCACTGATTTAATTTGGAGGCATTGTATCCCTGAATCTGAAGTCTCTAGTATCCTATCTCACTACCATACTTCTGGGGGTGGAGGACACCATTCAGGGAAGTGCACAATCGCTAAGGTCTTACAATGTGGTTTCTACTGGCCTATACTCTTTAAGGATGACCATCATTTTGCTCAATCTTGTCATGCCTGTTAGACCAATGGAACAATGACCCAATGCAATATGATGCCCTCCATCCCGTACATATAGTCGAAATCTTTGATACTTGGGGAATAGACTTCATGGGACCTTTCACCGCATCACAAGGCTATCAACATCATACTCGCCGTTGACTACGTGTTCCGTTGGGTTCAAGCCATTCCTACTCGTGCTGCTGATAGCGCCACTATTGTCAAATTCCTGACCAACCTTTTCTCTCGATTTGGATTACCAAAGGTGGTCATTAGTGATGGTGGAACCCACTTTCTGAATGCTTTAGTAAAGAATTTACTTAAGAAGAATGGAGTCGAACACCGTGTCTCAACCGCCTATCACCCATAGACAAATGGAATGGTTGAGCTGCCAAACCGAGAAATTAAAACCATACTCTAGAAAATTGTCCGCTTTGATCGTAAAGACAGGTATCAACACTTACCTTATGCTCTTTAATCCTACCGTACAACCTTTCGCAACCCTTAGGAATGAGCCCATACATATTGGTCTATGGAAAGCCATGCCATTTACCCGTTGAGATTCACCACAAATCACTCTGGGTGATCAAGAAAAGCCATTTGGATTATGATGAGGCTGGAAAAAGAAGATTATTGGATTTATCTGAACTAGAGGAATTAAGATCACAAGCCTATGACAACAACTTGTTGTACAAAGAGAAAATTAAAATATGGCATGCTGCGAACATTTCAAAGAAAACATTTCAGGAAAATAAAAAAGTATGGCTTTTCGATGCAAAATTGAAACTATTCCCAGGAAAGCTGATATCGAAGTGGAAAGGACCATATACTGTAACACAAGTCTTTGATAATGACTCAATAGAAATATGTGACCCACACACCAAAGCCACTTTTAGAGTCAATGGTCAAAGACTAGAACCTGTTGTTGAACCATCTGGTCCCATGCCTATCTGCACAACATATCTTCTGCAGGAAAAGTAAGCCACAATATCGCCGAGCTGAGGCATTAAATCATGCATTCTCGTGTGTCCCTCCTCACAGGTATCTTTTATCTTTACTCTTTTTTCCACATATTTTTACTGCATTGCATTAGATAAGTATGGTGGTACACCTCTAAAAAAACCCAACAAAAACAAGAAAATACATTTTCACATTACTCGCCCAAATCTTTTGGTCCTCTAAGTCATTGACTTCACCATGAGGACATGGCTTCTGATAAGCATGGGGGGTGTCATCATATTTTTCAAAAAAATAAACATCATAAAATCTTATCAAAAAAACAACCAAAAACATGTCCTTCCTTCCCTATTTTTATCCTACATTGGAGAAATCAGTTCTTCATTGCATACATCATAGACAGAAGCTGAGTTGACCCTAATCCACTTAATCACATCAGAATTTCACTAGGCATGAGTTTTTAAGCTTTCTTCAGGTCCATATGGACTTTATTCTCTCAGTTCCACTAACTCTACTGGTGAATGGATTTCTGTATCTAGGTAGATCACCTGAGCAACTAGTAGCACTCTTAAACTCATCAATGGATATTAAGCAATAGCACATTCCACTTAGCTTGATTGAGTTTATTTTACGAGATACAATTACAATCTAGCTGAGGTGAGGAGTTGTCCTCTTGGTTGTGCCAATGCCTGAACCTTGTCTATAGTCAGTGAAGGAACTTGACTCAGGAGCAACATGATCTCTCTAGTCTAAGTGTGTCAACAAATAAGCCAGTATCATACCTCCAAAGTCAATATTAAGCCGATACTACCTTTGATGCCAAACTCAAAGCAAAAACACCAAAAAAAGGCATATCACAATGCAAAAGAATGCCCAAAACAACCAATCATGCAAAGATGAGAGAAGCAAAAGCAATGAAAGAAAATCACCAAATAGCCCTTCTCCACCTACAAGCTGTGGTAGTAGCCCAATGATGCTACTAATTTCTTAAAAGAGGCTCAAAGAGGCAAAGGGTTATGCTCTGCAAAAGGAAACAAATGAACAGACCAAAGCAGTCTACGGAAAACCCCGAAAATTAGGTCCCATTCTCCAATGAATTATGCCCTATTTTTTATGCTGACATACATTGGTGAAAAGAGAATATGCCTGAATACAGGTGAGGAATGAGACTATATGTGTAGGGAATCATTCGGTACCTTGATAGATTGTGTTGATTAGCTCGTTCTCTTGACTCACGAAAGCTAAAATATCATGAACACTGTTTATATCCAGTCAAGATCAAAGAGAATACTTTGTATTAGACTGGTCTAACTTGATCGACTTTCTGAAACCATTTCGATTTTGTTGGAACTGAAAGATTGTTGAAACTACAAACTCAAGTCAAGTCGATAATTCGAACAAATCTTTAATACATGGGTCGACTCTTCTGAAGTTTGTGTATTTGTGTAGTTTGGATATGAAAACTCAAAGACTTGGTGGGTGTGTCTGCAGCAAACCCTCACCCGGTCCACCTTGATTATTTCCCTCGTTCCTCATTATTATTTATCTTATTCTTGATCGAGACTAGCAAGATTTAAGCATGGGGTGTGATGATTACATATTATGCTAGTATAATACCATACAAATTACATGAAGAATCCCATTAATATCTGACACATACACCTCAATATCACTTAATCCAGATATTATTTATTCTACAAATACAATGGGAAAACCACCCCTAAAATGCACAATTAATTTAAATGAACAAATTCACTCCTCTACATTAATTATATAATACCACATTCCAATTATTCAATTAATCATTGAAATACTTTATGCAACCAAATAAAAAATAGCATGGAAATTAAATAAAATATCACATTCAACCACACACATTTATACATCCAATTTGGCTCTACACATATTTTGTTGGAAAGAAATGGAGAGAGGCTTGAATGTAATATACACTTTCTTTATTGGTTGCACATGGGGCACCACAATTCTCTTTCCCATGCACATGGAGCACCACAAACCTCACAATTCCCATACATAGGGCTTCACCATACGCATAACTCCCATTGCATTTTCCCTGCATGCATTGATTGCATTTTGTCTTATTTGCATGAAGATGGCCACCAACACTCATCTATATATATGGGGTCCTCCTCATACGCAAGGGCCATCTCTTCCCCCCTCCCTATTCGTCTATCTCCCTCTCTTCTCTCCCTCTCCTCTCTCACATTCTTCACTCTTATTATGTTGCTTTTTTAACTCTCTCTGCAGGTACTCCTCTCTAGACTTGACATTGGCCAAGTCCTCATCCTCCTCCTGGTCGCGCGCTTAAGAGCGGCACCTCATCCTCCTCCTCGCCTTACACATAATGGATAGCCATTTCTCTCTCCATCGCGCCACCTCCCTCCGACTAGCCGCAGCCACCTACGGCCGATGCAGCCGTGCATCACCTCCCTATTCCTATCCGCAACAACTCGCAGCCATCTTCATGCATCCACATGTGTGATCGTCTTCGCGTTCGTCTTCGTTCTCATTCCCATCATCGTCGTCGTCATCGTCTCTAATTTGGATTTCAAAAGCTCCAACATAGAAGAACACTTTTCTCATTTTTTATATCCCATTTGCATTTTGTTATATTCGTTACTCTTGTTTAAGATGAAACACTTATTTGATAATGGATTTTATCTATTCTAATATGCATCACAACTCTCATATCATTTAATATATTTAGAAATATTACAAGTGTCATCTTATTTCTTCTATATCTATTTATGATTCACCCCCCACTCCCTCATTTCATCGCATTCGTAACATAGTTGCTCAGTTTAAATTTTCAGAAATATTTTCACCATAGATCGCATTTTCTCATAATTTTCTCTTTCATCGCAAGAAATCAAATTTTGAATCAAGTTTTAAAGAAGAAAAAAAGTGAGTTTGTTTAGTCCCTGCAAATACGAACCTCTGCTTGCTGCGTACATTTTCTCTATAATCTGATCATGCTCGTATTTGTAATATTATTTGTTTGACCTTAATTATTCGTGGTAACAGAACGACTTGATAAAATCATCTTTTTAAATCATGAAAAATCTTGTAAACAGTAATATATGCACTATAGAATTCATTTTATTCAATTCTGGGTTAGTTAGTGAAAAATAGATGTAAATTAGAGAAAATATGGTATAATATATGTGATATCTACAAGGGGGTTTGTCTTCCTATTTAATGCAAATATGCATTATAAAATGCATAAATTATTTCTAAGTGCATGAATGGTAAAAATGCAGAATAAATGGACAAATTTGGCTAATTACTCGGGAACGAAGCTCTATTATAGACTTTTAGAGTGATGAATCACATATTCATCAACCCCCTATACTTAAACCATGCTCGTCCCTAAGCAACTAAAATGGAATGCAAAAGTGAAATAATTTTGGGTTCCATACCATGGTCAAGAAAAAAAGGGTGAAAATGGAGCTCGACTCGACCTTTGGATTACTAGTTTGGCAGAACCTTATTGGGAATAGGATTTAAGACCTAACAACATTTAAGTTCCACATATCTCAATTTAGGTCACCTCGACAGTTAGTTCAGAATAAGTCGTCATACGCAAATTTTGATGACTATGGATCTTACTTGTACCATGTAAGTGAAATATTGCTCTCCCAATCAGAAATTGCAAAGAAACAACCTCCACTAACAAGGTAACCCTAGTTCCCCAATCTATTTATTCTTTTCTCGAGAAGCGGGGTATTTCTTCTAAGTTCAAGTGCAACCGACTCATGAATAGGGGGTAGATAAAAGAATGGACTGTGGCCAGTGTAGCCACATATCCATGGAGCGTGACCAGTGTACCCAAGTCTCTAGCTGCAGGCTTCAATCCCATGAGACTTTGAAACATATGCCTTGCTTATTCATATTTTTCTCCAACGAGAATTTTTATTTATTTACTTTTTGCCCATCTAACTTTTTTGGAGATTTTCTACTTTTTTGTGAAGCGTGTACATAAGGAGTTTTTCTTCTTGATCCAGTAGACTATCCCTCTTTTGAAGCTTTATTGCAACCCACAGCATCCCATCATTAGACATCAGCACAACTAGACTTGGTTTATACACACTGGCCACTTATTGTGACAGCGAATGTTTGCACTCGTGTATTTATCCAAGAAAAAGTATTCTGCCTACTCACCACCTCATCAATGAAGAGCTACATGTAAGGTGCTTGTCCAAGTTAGTTCACTATCGAAAAGAATCATGCGTGTGTATGAAATATTCTACTTAGGACAATAAATATGACATGTGAACATCATCTCGTGGACTCGAAGAATTAAGTCGCTCAACCTGAAAAGTCTCAACTCCAGTTCCTATAAGGTTCCTATGAAATTAAGTAGATTAAGGTCAATTCAAGTCCATCCTCGGTTTCTATTCATAACTCAGCTCGTATTCCACTAACTTTCCACTTTGCATATGCTAGATATGCAAATGAAATGCAGATGTTATGAAATGCATATGAAAGAAGTGCAAGATGATTTTTTAATGAAAGAATGATATGAAAAAGTAAATAAGAAGCCATTTTTACAAAAGTTAATTTAATATTTTTTTAAAAATTTCCGGTATACCTCCTATTTTACAATAAATTTTTCAAAAGTATTTTTTACGATAATTTTACAAGATTATACAAGTTTTATTATACAAATTTTACAGCTTCTATATAATATACATATTATACAAGTATAAATGTATTTTACAATAAAATCGATTGTTTTTACAAATTTTACCCATCTTTTACTTATCACATAATATATACAAAAAAACACGATAGTACAAGCTATGGGTAAAGTATATACGTAATATATACATGCCCCCTATACTTATCGGGTGCTATGTCCTTAGATCAAAAGAAACGATCAAAGAAGATAACTCGTGCTAAGCGTATGACAGTGGAAAACAATAGAAGTATTGAAGTCGACCTGGCCCCTACACATAGGTTTTAGTCAGCCTAAGTATAAAAGAAGAACAAAAATGGGGCGGTCGAGTGGAGAAACGGATGAGTATATGCACTGGGTGGGCATCGGTCCCCCCTATACTTAGGCTCTAGTCAGCCTTAGGATAGGAGTGGGTATGAGAATCTATGGGGTTGAGGGATATACGAATAGAAAATAAAAGAAAAGAAAGAGTGACTCAGGTCATTCTTCCTCATATATCTAGGATCTGGTCATCCAAAGTATAGCCACAAAATGAAGATGATGTGGAACCTGGGTGAGTGATATGAATCATGAGGGAGGGAGGGGTCAAAAAGAAGAAAATCATATAAAAGATAGACTGAGAATGTACAAGGATAAAGAAGGTTTACGACGAACCTTCTTACGAGAATAAAGAGGGAAGATGAAGTGCAGACCTGTGTCGCCGTGGGATTCATCCCTAGAAGATAGTAGTGATGAGGATGGGATGTCCAACGATGATCGACACATGGATGCTTGCTCGAGTATGGTTGAATGATAGCCTTGCCATACCCATTTATGATGATCACATCATTGGAAGCCGAAGAGGAATCCTCAAAAGAGATAATCATAGTCAATTTTCTAGATTCTGAAATATGGAGAGGATGATGAGAGTAATGCGCCTTGAGGGGTTCAGGCAAATGCCTCGAGGAATAAATGCTCTTCATCTTCTCACTAGTAAATCGACTAGAAGAAACGACTTTTTTTGAGTAATTTTGTAAGATGTTGGTCGTCCCTATGGTTGGTGGATGTGACAATGTGGGCTCAGGATTCGGATCAAGAGAAGCTTCTGTGTGTGAGTCATTCACATGATCACTCTTGGAGGTGGTGGAGCAAGCATTGGGTTGAATCTCCTTGGTGTAGGGGGTCTTTATACCATGTGCTTGTTCAACAGTTGTCATCTCATGTGTAGCAGAGGGATAGGACTCATCTATTGCTCGACGGTTATGATTGTCTATGACTTTGTAGGTTACCTTAGAGTATCTTGTGTCCTCAAAGAATGGACAAGGTCAGAGTTCTCCCAATGCTGTGAAATCGATCTCCTGTATCTCACAATCTATAATCACCTTAGCCAAGGATAAGAACAGCTTCCCGAAAATAATGAGAGACTGTGTGAACTCTCCTCAATGCTTAATGTCAATGTAATAAAGTACACTTAGAGTAGAGAACCTTGGAAAGTAATGATGACTAAAATGGTTCCTCGTGATCGTTTTATAGATTGATCAACCAACTGAACGATCTCTCTCTACTTCTTGATTGGTCCGAGTTTGAGCTTGTCAAACACAGAGTTTGGGAGGATATTATCGATGAGTCATAATAAATTCTAGCATTGGTGAAGGTAGTGTCTTTGATTCCATATTCAACCCTAGGCAATCACTTTACTCCAGGGCTCTTGTTCTTTCTCCGCTTCACTGAGGAGGTGGCCTTAGACACTAGATGTTTCTCTATCCTTATACTTTTTTTGTCTTTTCTATATTCATTTTTATGATATTTTTTTGGTTTTTCAAATTTTTTGTTATTTTTGATATGTTAACTAGGAGTAGAAAGACTAGATTTGGAAGGTAAGTGGTTAGTAGAAGAAGGAGGTAGAATGGACTCCATTTGTACAGCGTGCGTTTGTGTGTGTGTGTTTCCTTGTGTTTTCTTGGTTTTCAACAACAAATCCTCTCATGCCATCTTCCACTTCCATACCTAGGCTGGCATCATATGAATTCAATAATTCAGTTACATTTTTAAATTTATCCTCAATTAATTCATATCTATTAATAATCCCACAAATGTCATCTTCCCAAAAATTCCCCAGGACAAATCATGAGAGAAATTTGTTCAATTGGAGGAAACTGCTGAGAACTCGTGGTCTCATACTCAAAATATCTATACTATGGCATGTTATTCTAGGTTGAGTATAGGCCATTCGTGTGGCAGAAATTGGTCAGAGCCTCATGTGGTGGAGTTAGTAGACAGGGGTTTTGATGATTGACCTCATTAGTATAGTCCCCTACATGTGTAGGATCGCTAAATGGTTGTTATGAGTGCTGGTCAATGTAAGCTTGAATACTATAGTCAATCAAGTCTGAAAAATCATAATGTGCATGCCTCTCCATTCAAGTTGTTCGATCGACCAAGTTGTACCCTAAGGTCACGTCAGGATGTGTATGTATGACTAGTTGAACAATCCCATCATTCATATGAAGAGGAAATGAAGTATGTGGGAGTAGGTAATTCTGATAGTTATTTGTCTCAATAGTGGCTTGCACATCGAATGGTTCTTTAATTACAACAATCTCTTAAAAATATGGTGTGCCAGCCCAGGATGGAAGTCGATCTGGAGTGTTAGAATGTGGAGTAGGCGAGAAATGCGAAGAAGTGAAGAATTCAGTTGAAATTCTGACTTCATGCTCAGGGTGGGGTGAAACTGACCACGGGTAAGGGTCTCACGTGGATGGTAGAGGGTACATGGAAGAGTGAGGTGGTTGATATGGTTAGCATTAAGTCAAGGAGATACGACCTGAAGAGTTCAAATACAGATACTGATAAGCCGACATCTTTGGAAATAAGTAAAAGTGGATTGAAGTGAAAAATGTGCAATTTCACAGAGGGAGAACACACACAAACAGACACCAAAAACAAACACATGAGCAAACCCTAGTTTCACCAACACAACACATTGATGGTTGCAAATGTTCGATCATTATCTTTTCGCTTTTTAGTTAAGTGATAAAACAAGATATGAATCCATTTACAAAAGATTAAGATGTGGGTTTTGGGAACTATCCTTGGGATGCGTCTTTACTTCTCAGTCAGCAATATATAATGCGTACAATGTGGGGTTTTCTCTCCCAAAAACAATTGTTAATTTTAGTAATTTTTTTGTCAAATCTATATTAACAGTACCAATTTTAAGTAAGATTATACTTGATTAAGTCCACCACACAAAGCGCCTAACATCAATTCTTGATTTTCATTTTATCGTAAGTTGTGATAACCATGGGAAAGGGAGTCGACAAAAGCCGATGCAATCGGAAAATCAATGATGCATGCCCAGTTCAGAAGACTTAAAGTGATCCTTGCACTCTACATGCTAGATGCTATACAAAATTGAAATGTTTATGCTATATGGAATGTAGGCAATGAAACCGCTCCTAACTGAAAGTTATATAAGCAGGAAGAATGTGAATTTAATATGACTAAGTATAACATTTTGTGTGTGTATTATCAAGTGAATGTGTGGTCCTAAGTTAAATAGGGACAAGAAATGAATATTTAACCTAAATAAAAGCTTTAAGAGCCGCGTATGTAGGTCTAACCTATGAGACACTAAAGTCGAGCCTCACCCACACCAAAGTGAAATGTGTGTCAACAAATCACAAAAAATAATGTCCAAAGCTCGGGTACACACATGAGATTCCAAACGAATCTGCTGGAAATATGTAGTTACCTAATTATTACAAATTAATTAGAAAATGAAATAAATATAGAAAATAAATCCAAGACTCTGCTCTCTCTTACGACTCGACTCAATCTTAAATTTAATGTGAATCCTTCAGTCATCTTAATTTCCCAGAAAAGCCAGCCTCTAATGCTCCTAAGATTCTAGACCACCAAAGCAGCCACTCCGGCGTGTCAGGTTCCTCGCACAAAAATAAGATGGTGGTCAGAGAGATACACAAAACAAAACAAATAAATGAAACGAAATGAAAAATAAATAAATGCAGGAAAATAAACAGAGTAATAATTACAAGAAAAATCGGGGTCACATTACCCAGGGGTATACAAACTAATATCTAGATTTTGTAAAAATCTTCCTAAGCCGTGTCTCCCCAACAACGTCACCATTTAACAAATCGCTAAATGCCATAGTTAATTATGTCGAATTATTGTAGTATTCAGGCACTAAGGATTAATAAAAAACTACTTAAATTGATTAATTTGTTCAACTTATACGAGCAATCAATTTACATTTTACTTGGGCAAACCCAAGGTCGAACTCAAGGAGGCAGTAGTCTCCTTAGGTTGGTTAATAGGCAATTCAGAACATAGGATTTGGTGAGGTGATTTTTTTATATTTTTATGCAATTAAAAAATGTCATGCAAATTCGGACAAGTTAAGGGGCTAAAATACAATTTTTGCTAAAATGATAACCAAAAATCTTAAAACTTATCCAGAACATAAAAAATGACGAAGTAATTTTTTTTCAAAATTTTAGATGCAAAATTAATTAATTACGAATTAATTACTAATGCGAGGTGATTTTTCACAAATTAATTTTTATAAATAGCAAATCAATTATATCCTGGAAATAAAGTTATTCGATAAGTATATGAGAGATAAATCCATGAAAATTAATAGATATTAAAAATAAATTACTTAAAACACCAATTATTTTATCTCGGCCTCAATAGGTGTGCAAATGGGATGAAATTTCGACAAATTGTAAAACACATTTAAATCTAATTAGTATTATATTTTTTGAATTTTTGAAGACATGATTAATTTAATATTAATTCTAGATCACGTAATGGGTAAAGTATCTAATTTTCCGTGAAAATAATTATATTAAATCAATCATATCCCATAATAATCAAATCAAGCATTCACAATGAGAGGCAAAAGTAGTTCTACAATGAGTTATTTTTGAACTTGAAATTTGATAAAAAAAAATGACACGTAAAATATAACTCTAATGCAAGGGTCTAAATGCAATACATATAAAAAATAAAAAAAATTATGAGTGATGCAATTATTGAGACTCTGGGGGTCGATTGCAAATTATCCAAGGGACATGTGATGAGCACGTGCCTCCTGGAAGGCTAGCCCCTTTGTGGAATTAGCTTAAGCACGAGGTGCTTCAACACAAAATCTCTGATTGGGTGCATGCATCACACATGGGATCTGGAGAGTGTTGGTTTCGATGTAACTTAAAGTTTAGCACAGGCTTCAGCATAAATACTCCCCACTGCATGTGGTCCTTATAAGTGGGGGGGGGGGGGGGAAGATTAGGGAGGCGGAACTGACATCATGGTGGAACGACGATGTCGAAGGAAGTGGACGAGGGCGGTGAGGCACGACACTCACAAAGGCGAGTGGGTGGGCAGAGATGGATCATCAAACACATGACAGCGGAGGTGGAGGGATAAAAGTGCTCGATAGTGAATCGGTTGGCTGAGAGCTAGCTTATGATGATTAATGAACCTGCAGATGGGCTCCTTGCTCGTGATCGAAGAGCTACAGTGAAGGTCATTAGACCTGGAGACACAAGGTTCTCGACGGGTGCTCCGATGCATGAGATCATTTTTCCTGCAAATGGTTAGATGGTGGAGAAGGGGCGATGAGAAGGAAGACTAGATCCGGCTCATTCCTTCGCTAGAAGTTGATGACCGTAGCAAGGCGGTGGTAACATAGTTGGATGGTGATCAATAGAAGGATAGGGTTGTGGACTTGATTGGAAGAGAAGAAACGGAATTGATTTGGCCGTGATTGAATGAAGAAGAGGAAAGCAGAGTATCAAAGCAAAATTAACAAAAGAAAATAAAGAAATATGGATCGAGAAGTATACCTGGAGAGATGGAGGATTACCTATGGGTCGACCGAGGTGGAGCTTGGTCGGGGTCATTTCTCTATACATGGCAAGTGGAGCTGGGCAACTCAGTCGTGGCTGTAACAAGTCTAGGATAGTCCTTGGATCTCGCCATCAAGGGAGAGGATCTTCGCTTGAAGGAGGAAGGGTGCATCACTGTCATCGGTGTACAAGTTCTTAAGCTCTTTCTTCTTGCTTAGGAAAATGGCGGATGGGCATCGTTGGTCATTGCGATGGGATTTTTGTGCGTCAATCGGGTCCTGTGGGCGGTAGTTGGTGATGGGGAAACGAGAGCGACAGAGGTGGGTGCAGGTCCTATGGGAGAGAGAGATAGAAAGGGAGAAGGGAGTTGGAGAGAGGATCTTGGGAGAGAGGAGAGAGGCGGAGCCGCAGGATGTAGGCGGTTATAGACCCATCACGAAGGGTGGAGGAAGAGGTCGTGAGCCGTAGGACGAGGCGGGCGAGGAAAGAGGGGGTGCCATGTGGAACGCCTTGGGGTGGCCACATGGTATTTAATAAAAAAATATAGAGTTAAAATGTTAAAATAAAAATTTAAAAATAAATGTGAAAATAAATTTAAATAATTAAAATAAAAAATATATAAAGTAAAATAATTAATAATAAATAAATAAATAATATAATAAATAAAAAAAAGAAATAAATAAAAAATATAAAAATATAAATAAATAAGTAAATGATAAAAGAAAATAAATAAAATAAAATAAAATAAAATAAAAGGGGGTGACATGTGGCATCTTCAAAAGCTGCCACGTGTCAGTTCTAGAAAATTTAAAAAATATATTAAAGGGAAAATAAAAAAGAAATAACAGAAGTGGTCAAATCAAAAAGTAATCAACACAAAACTTGTTTGTCTTGATAAGATCTACAACTTTCGGGAAGGACCCAAAACCAAAAGGAATCATCTGTATAAGAAGTATTTTTGGTGGTACATTATATCTTTAAAATACCAGTTTTTTAATGTTTTGCAATTTTTGTGGATTTTTAAATAAAATAAAAATGATGATAAAATATTAAAAAAATATAAAAAATATTTACAACTTAATCTATTTTTTTATTTCAAATAATTAGAAAAATAAAGAAATAAAATAAAGGGGACATATGTACATACTATATATAGAGACTCAGGTTGATTTATTTTCTTTGATTTTTGCTTCGATTATTTTTTTGGATTTCTACATATTTTATTGAAACAATAATCAAAGAAATTAAAAGGAATAAATAAATAAATCAGGCTTACTTTTGTACATATAATAATAATGTCAACTTAGGTCAACATGTACAATACACAATAGGGGCCCAAAACCCGCGTTTCACATATGTACTCCGATTCTTTTGAATTTGATCTTGTTTTGAGGGCAATTGAATGTGCACTAATTTAAATGTAAGTAGAATTCCATATGAGACTGTATGATAGGATATTCATGTTTAAAGGCTTTTAGTCTTGAATCAGGGATTGGGTTTTATTGGTCAATTTTACAAGCCAGTATTTTATTTTTTATTAGTGCTAGTAACATGTACACTATAGAATTGATCTTATTCAATTCGGAGATAGTGAAAAATATATTAAAATAAGAGAAATATGGTATAATACATGTGATATTTACAAGGGGTTTTGGCTTCGTAATTAATGCAAATATGCATGATAAAAATGTAGAAATTAATTCTAAGTGCATGAATGGTAAAAATGCAGAATAAATAGAGAAATGCAGCTAGTTACTCAGGAATGAAGTTCTATTTTCAACTTTTAGAGTGATGAATCACAAATTCATCAGATGCAAACCTGACCAATTTTCGTTGCAAGGAGAAGGTAGCCTGCACCGTCCAACCCAATTCATATGAAAATAATGTCTTTTTATCTAACGATGTACACCTCAGTAGTGATAGGAAACTCCAGCCATCTGCGATGGCAAAGGGGAAGAGAAAAGCACTCGAGAACGTGTCGTCAGCAAGGCTAGTACCAAGGCTAACATTGTTTTTTGGAGTAGGACTACCTACACCAAAAATACAAAAAAATGAAGAAAATACAAAAACACAAAAAGAAAGTAGCAATTCTGGTGAATCCGCATAGCCTTAAAGATGCCAACACTGGAAGCAGTGTCAAAGCCAACCGATGGAGCCGAACCTCTCATTTTGGTCCACATCATGTAGATAATTGTATTTCTTGAATGAATTTTTTTTTGACAGTGTCCTTTCCCTTCTAGAATTAACTTAAAAATAGTAAAAAAAATAGAAATGCTTTACCTGATCCAGAAATAGTCCAACTTTTACAAAACTTGATCCTTTAAATGCCATTTTTGAAAGCCATAGAGTATATGCCTGAAGTAAAACGAGGACATAAAGAGGTATGTATAACAAATCATCCGATCTGCATGAAGAATACTTCCGAGAAGCATATTCTCACCATGGCTATTGTGAATGCCATCAACAACCTCTCGCGTAAGAAGAAAGACAAGGGAGCACCTTTGATCAGATGTGCAATGTTCAACCAGGAGTTTGAGTGCACATTGTTTGATAGTGGGTCTTCTACCAACCCGTTGCCATCATTATTACTCACATAATTTGGATTAAGTCACAAATAAATCAGTCAAGCAACCTTGAGGCATGTTGGAAGATGTGATTGTCACTGTCCAAGGGATGCAATTCCATGTTTTTTTGTTATCTTGGACATGGACACCTCCATGTCTCTACTATGCACCTCGGTCATACTTGGTCAACCATTCCTTTGGACATCTGAAGCAACAGCCGACTATGGCACTGGAGATATCACATTCTGCTCGAGAAGTGACAAAGAGCATATAAAGGACGTCCTTAGCCTAAACTAGCAAAAGTTGTATCTGAGATGAGCGTGCTAGTACCGAATAACATTGGGGATTGTAAATTTTTAGCTGAGGTTCAAGATACAAATTTGTTTTTATACGACAACGAAACCATAGATTTCCTCTCCACTAAGGAAGTACAAGAAAGTACAGTCCAACTAACCAAAGTCTTTGGAGATGACGTCTTTGTTGATGGATATTCTGAGATTATCGAACAACCGTTCTCGTTTTAGCAGTGAGATTTCATTGTCAATCTATTCAATGTACTGAATGATGAAGTTGAACTTCCAAAAGTGGATACACAACAATTGAAAGAGCTTACACCTAGAGTTGTCTCTGAAGTCACCACTGAAGTTACTCCCATTCCACTTTAGCTCAAACATTGGCCCTCCAATACGAAGCACACCTTCTTTGTAGGAGAAGCAAACATGTATCCAATCATTATCAATGCCCATTTGATCGAAGACAAAGAATCTCGTCTGATGGAAGTTCTTGAGTGAAATCGCAAGGCTCTAGTCTGGAAGATATCGGATCTCCATGGGATCAATCCATTTGTATGCTCTCATCACATCTACCTAAAAGAAGACTGCAAACCTTCCTGTGAATCCCAACGTCGACTGAATCATAATCTTCGGGAGGTTGTAACGAAAGAAATTTAAAAATGGTGTGATGCGAGATTCATTTATCCCATCTCGGACTCCAAGTATTTGAGTCCCCTGAATGTAGTTCCTAAAGTATGGGATCACCATTGTTACCAATGACAAGGGAGAGGATATTCCGACCAGAATATCAACATCTTGGTGAGTTTGTGTGGATTATAGAGTCTAATCCTCCCCACCATGAAGGACCATTTTACATTGCCCTTCATTAACCAAATTCTCGAGATACTGGACGCGAAGGAATATTTCTATATCTTGGACATGTATTATGGATACAATAAGACCACGTTCACTTTTACTTTTGGGATGTACGCTTTCCGATGGATGCCATTTGGGCCGTGTAATGCCCCACTACATTTCAGTGATGTATGCTCGTCGTATTTGCAGACATGGTGTGTTGTTTTCATCAGGTAATCATGGATGCTTTTTTTATATACGGAGATACATTCGATCAATGTCTAGATTATTTAGACCGAGTTTTGCAAAGGTGTTGTGAAGTGATCCTCATGCTCTCATGGGAGAAGAGCAATTTCATGGTTATTGAAGGGATCATGCTGGGTCACGTTGTATCTAAATGTGGCATGGAAGTGGAACCATCCAAGGTGAAAGTGATTTCCAATGTTGAGCCATCTACAAATTTGAAACTGGTCCGGTCATTTTTGGGGCACGTCGGTTTTTACCGATGATTTATCAAAGACTTCCGAAAGCTTGCCCAACCGCTGACCGGGATTGCAAGTCAAGGAGACTAATTTCATTGTAGATGACCGTGTTCTTAAAGCCTTTAATCAGTTGAAAGACCTGATCACACATGCTCCTGTCCTGTAGCCACCTAATTGGTCTATACATTTTGAGATCATGACAAAGACTTTTGATTTTGTGATTGGTGTTGTCCTAGGACAGACAAGATGAGATTCCAATTGCTATTTATTACGCTATATGAACACTGGATGAAGCTCAGAAAAAATTACACAGTTACAAAGAAAGAGCTGTTAGACATAGTGTTTTCCCTAGAGAAGTGGAGATCACATCTCCTCGGACCAAGGGTTATTATTTACACTGACGACTCTGCCATAAAGTACCTTCAGAGTAAGAAAGATGCCAAGAATTTGACTTGGAAATTCGTGACAAACCATGCATTAAAAATATGGTGGTAGATCATCTTTCCAGAATCATTAATGTAGAGCTTCCTGATAAAAAATTAATTCCTATCACATAGACCTTCCTATATGTAGGCAGGTTGGCTCTACGAATAGTCACTTCTGGAAGGGTTCATCAGTAATTGTCCCTCCCTCCACGTGTGTGTCACGTGCGGAGGGGCCTCCTTGGAATTTAGTAGACTCCAAGGGGTGTCTTAACATGATGTCCCCCAAAAGCATGTGCTCCTCACATGCATGGGGCTATCGGGCTCTGTGCACCTGGATAGCATGGCAGAGGAGAATGGCAGAGCGGGCAGCTGGGTTGATCTCAGGTAGCCCAAGGGTCCGCATTCCTCACATATCCCCATAACTCTTGATATTCTTTCTATACTTAGGGATATTTTACCCTATGTATAGGGGGGATAGGTCGAGCTAATGAGCTCGTATATTCCCTCCCTTGTCCCACCCTGCCTTGTGTACATCCTGCTATAATTAGGATTATTTCATCATAAGTATAGGGGGGACCAACAACTTCTTTTTTGTTCATTCTTTAGTTGTTGTAGTATAGACTGTTCTATACTTCATACGAGTTATGTCTTCCTTTTTTTCTCTCCAATCTATGAGGACATAGCTCAAGATAAGAATAGGGGGTCATGTATATGTTATATATATTTTAGCCATAACTCATACTTTTGTATTTTCAATAATATAGATAATTAATAAAATACATATTAATTCTTTGAAATCGCTTGTAATAAATAGGTTAAAAATATTTTGCAAAATGTTTGAGAAAGGGTAGAAAAATCTTGTTGCAAAATCATTTGAAAACTTTTTGGAAAATATTCTATAAAATGTTTTCAAACCTTTGTAAAAATGTCTAGTTTGTAAAAACATCTTTTAGTTGTTTGAATAAAATCTTTTGAAAATTTGTTTGTAAATAATTTGAAAAATGGTTGCAGAAATAGTTTGAAAAAACTATACATATTTTTTGAAAAAACTTTGTAAAATGATTTTCACATTTTGTAAATGATTGAAAAAAATTATCTGTCAAATTATTTTTTTAAAATAATGTTCACATAATATTTTTAAAGATACTTTCAAACTATTTTGAGAACCATATACATGATTCAATCAAATAAAGATTCATTACAAACAATTGTATAAACACTTGTAAATAATAAATAACTTTTGTAGATTCTCCACCTAAATTCATGTAAATAACAAAAGCACACCCGTGTATATAACTACGCATAATATTTTCCAATTTTTTTTGAAAAATCACTAAAATTATGCAAATTAAAAAACATTAAAAATTTGCAAAATGTTATCAAAAACCTGCATAAATATTTGCATAACTTTTTACATCACAAAAATATTTTGCATTATACATAGCATTTGCATTATTTTCATTGATATTGATAATTGAGCTAGTCTAAGTAAAATCCGAAGATTGGAGCTTGGTTGGACCTTAATCCACTTAATCACAAGAACCTTATAGGAACTGGAATTGAGGCACTTTATGTCTTCTATATTTAATTCTTGGAGACCACGAGACTTTTTTCAGAGTCGACTTGACTGCCTAAGTAGAATATTTTAGAACACAAGCATGACTCTTTTCGATAGTGACCTAGATTGCACACCTGGACTTTGTACTTTTCTCAACTCAGCTGAAGTGGTAGAGGACTAGATTTGCTGGGATGAGACATAAGCCAATGAAAACATCGGAAGTCACACATTTGTGGACATTGTACCCCAACCTGATTAAGTTGTCATGAAGTCAAATGACGAAAGTTGTGGGTTGCAATAATGCTTCAAAAGAGGGATGGTTTACTGACTCAAGAGGAAAAAGTCTATATGTAATTGTTGTTGTATACAGTATTAAAAAATGCATATTCAAATTCTACAAAAAAGAAAAGACGGACAAATTCAAAGGAAAATCAATTCACGTCGGAGCATGCAGTCAATAAGCAAGCTTGAGCTTCAAAGTTAATAAGTATATGAGCCTGCAACCAGATGACTTGGCTACACTGTTCAAGCATACTAGGATAGGTAGTTACACTGGCTATTATCCATTCTTCTCTCCATATCCTCTTCTTGAGCCAGTTGTGCTTGAACTTAGAAGGGAATTCTTTGCTTATCGAGGGAAGAGATATTGGGATGGGGAATTAGGGTCACCATAATGGAGAAGACTTACTTTTACTGCTTCAGCCGAGAGGAGCTACATATCACTAACGCTATACAAGATAGACTCATTGTCATAAGGGACAACATATGACATTGAAATGTTCTGACCTGGCTTTTGAGGATACATGGGTAGAGTCTTGTGGGTCTTAGAGACTATTGTGTTTCAAATTCATTATCCAATTAGGTTCCGGATGAATTTAATTGCCAAATGTTTGGCTGAGATCCAAACTTTGGTTTTATTAAGACAAGTTTGCTAGTTAAAATAAGTCCAATTTCTTTCTTTTTCTTGTCATCATTTTCTTTTTCTCCACTTATAGGCATCAGTGTTTGCTAGGGACTAGCAAAGGCAAGTATTTGGGGGTGATGAATATCCATTTCATCACCTTTATTCATTAATTTTGGTGTTTAAACCCTAGCTAAATGCAAGTAAATAGCATTATTTTGCGGAAAATACAATATATCATTTATTATGTAAATATTATATTAAATATTGAATTTAAACCCAAAATAAAATAATAAAGAAAAGAAAAATAAATGAAATATCAAAGGTATTGAATTACCTAAAACTCCGAGACCGAGGCATCATGATGATTGGGGCGACAAGGAATAAAGTAGAGGGATATAAGGGCCAAAAATAAAGTAGAATCCTAATTCGTAAATCCCTAAAGATCCAGTTTTGGGACCCATTTTGTTCTTTATTATTTATACATCAAAAAAATAAATTTTTTTATGAACGTTGTAGATAAAAATAAATCGAAAAATAAAAAATTTATTTCACCCAAAAATAATGCATATTGTGCTTTCTCACTCAGAACAAAAATTCAAAATCTCAAATTCCCAGACCTGTATCCTCTCTACGAACTCAAAATGCATCAAAATAACCTTCAATTGTGTTTAACTTTTTATTAGATATTTCACAAAGGTGGTTTAAAATAATTTGGGGTTAAGATGCAAAAGTTAGGTTTTGGACCCCTATAGTATAATATACCTGAATAAAGTATTAATTTTATTCATTGTTTATATTTTCACAATTTTATATTTTTATAATTTTATCATACTATTTATAGTATATATACTTAATTAAAAAATAAATCCATAAGACATATAATTAAATAAAATAGTATACAAAATACATAAATGAATTACTTATACATATACATATATAATAAATACATCTATTTATTTAACATTTTAAATAACTTCAGAAAAATAAAATAAAAATATATTTAAGTGTATTTAAATAAGTTATAAATATATAAATTATGTATATAAAAAATAAAATAAAAAATACCAAATGAAATACATGTACATAGTTAAATATACCTATAAATCTACATGTAAAAAGTAACCTATAATAAACTTAGTTGTAAAAATAAATAGGAATCATAATAAATATTATATAAAATAATAAATATTTTAATGTTTCAACCTAAAATTAAAAAAAAAACATTTATTATTTTATTTTGAATTAACCCTTTTATTTTTCTTGTTTGTCTTCTGGTGTGCTTAGGAGGCCTAATCAGGGCTCAGCTTGGGCTGACTGCGGGTCAACTCTTTGACTTGGGCCCTAGTACACATAACAACCTCGTTTGACCTCAACTCCATTTTTCCAAAGAGCCTTTCATCCATTTGGATCGATTCTTTCTGCAACCTTGTTCCTCGATGAGAACTCCTACAAGAAAACATGATTCCTCGATCGAGGAACCTTCACATCGAACACTTCCCTCGATTCAAACCGCCACTGGTATAAAGTATCATTTGCCTTCTCTCCTTCTTGATCACTCTTCACCGCAAAACCCGAACCCTAGGCTTCAGTTGAACCTCTTGTTGATAGTAGGATAGTACTCCACACTTCAGGGAGTAGTTTTGGTGATGATCTGAGGTCGATCCAGGCGGCGCTGGAGCTCCTCCGTCGCGAGCCTTCCGACCAACCTTCCAGACATGTAACATTCTTTTTCTTACGTATTTTTTATTCCTAATATAGGAAGTAGCAGAACTCTGCATTTTGTTTTGTTCAATTCCATTTTGATTTAAGAAAAATCCAAAAAAATTGATGGCTAGATCCCCCAGCTCTGTCCACTGTCCTCGCTGATACAAACCCGCTCCACCTTTGCCGACACCTCCATCTTCTTTCTCGATCATTCGTTTATGCTCTGGGCCTCTCCACTCACCCAGATCCTTGTTGGATACGGAGATTTGCATGCCCTCTCTGCCTTATCATCGACGAGCTCTGCCCCACTTCACCTCCACCCATTTCTGTTGCCTGGAGCCCGCAGAGGCTTCGCTTTTAGTTCCTATTGCTAAGACTACATGAAATGAATAGAAAAGACACCCTATCAGGGGTATTCGACGTAGGGAGACACCCCTAGGTTCTCGCCACCTCTAGGGCTCCATCGATGATCCTAGAGGATTTTTACACCTTCTTTAGGCACGAATCGACCCTATGAGCAATTCTAGCCAATTTGCAGTGAAGGGGGAATACGTAGGCCCTTCACCCATTCACCTGAAGCTTGCCTGGGTGAACGTTCTTCCCAGTTCGTCCAGGTGACCTCTCACCCACTTGATCATGTACACCAACCTTGGTTCACAACTACTATCGAATTGCGGATCGTCTCCGCCATTCGATGAAGCCCCAGATATGATCTATACCGCACATCAATGAACCATCATCAGGTGCATGGGAGTCGACACATGGATTAATGAGAAGATATGGACCTTTGCCCAACGTCGAGTTGGTGTATTTTGCTTCTTTTACCCTACACTTTTTGTGTTTAATATTCAAATTAGAAACATTCATTTGCAGGTTACAACATTTTGTAAAATTTATAGTTTGAACCTTAAAATTGCGGAGATTCACATTTAGGTACCTCGCCAAATCACCTCACATGAATGTGCACAAGAGATGTGGGCTTTTATTGGGGGCCCTTGCTTGTTTTTGTATTTCATATTAGTCCAGATTTTTTGAATATTAATGTAATATTTCTTAAAATTTACACCCCTCGAACTTTGTATTAATTGCATAAAAACTCCTCCACACATAAAGTATTGGAAATATTTAGGGAAATTGCAGTTTTTTGGCCCTAATTTTCTCTAAGATGTTTGGAAATGGTACCGAGACTTTAGATATTTACATTAATGCCCCTACTAGACTGTATTTCATTTTTGTTAAAAACAATTCTTATGCCCTAAATTTCATAGAAAATAAAGATAAATATCTTATATATAATTCTACCACATTTATTTTATTAAGATATTTTTTTCTTATATTTCTATTTATTAAAAAATAAAAAATGGATCTATTTTATCCTGTCCAACTTTGGAAAATATAAAAATATATGAAAAAATTGAAAAATTCCAAAAAAATATCTTTTGTCTATTAACCTATTTTGCATCTACAGACCAAAAATAACTAAAAATAGAAAATTAAAAACACTAAAAATCTAAAAGCTCCAAAATACATAAAAAATAAAAGATTCTATAAAAATCAAAAAATATTTGTTTTTATTCTTAAATTTTTTCTATTATATTTATTATATATTAAATAGAGCTTTGGAAAAATTTTGAGCTAATTAGCTATTTTTAAATTCCTTAATAATTTGGCCTATATATATATATATTTCTTACTTTCCTTACTAATTCCATTAAAAATACAAAAAAATAAGCATAAAGTATTAGGAAAATACCACAACAGGAAAATATAAAAGACAAAAATATTATATTTATTGATTTTTGTGTATTTATAGCTATATCCATAATAAAAAAAGCATCCATCATCATATATATATATTTATATTTAGTTACAATAATATTTATAATTCTATTAAAATTAAAAAATAGAAAAATAAAATAAAATATTTATAGAAAACAAATAATGAATATGAAAATAAAAAATCCATAAAAATTTAAAAAAAATAAAAATCCACAAAAAATAAAAAATCCTCATAAAATCCCTAGAACATTCGTTGATTTTTTAGTCAAATTTTGTTGTCTATAACCTGTTCTCCTTGTGTTTGACACCCTACCATACTTGTACATTGTACACATTTTATTGTAGGGTTATAATAAAATTTGATTCACACTTGCTTGAATTGCTTTATCTTTACATTGTGTGGGTTGATTTTTGATCAACCTCTGATCTCGTGAGCGGTCATCTCATCGACAATATATCTTCGCCATCCATGAGGATATCGTCTAAGACCATCACTAGATCCTTGTCATTTAGACAACCTTTCTCATATCATAGATGCAATGTCCCCCGAGCAGCTACTACTTCCCATATGAGAGACCTTTCTAGGTGAGGCTATCTCCATTATTGCCTCACTCCCATGGTACGCTGATGTTATGAACTATCTTGTCTCCGAGAAAGTTCCACAAGATTGGCCCAAGTTTAAGGTAGATAGATTAATGTCAGAGATTCATGTTTACTAGAGGGAGGATCCGTACCTATTTCGTGAGGGTGCATATTGTATCTAGAAGAAGTGAATTCCTTAGGAGGAATATATCAGTGTGCTCAAGCATTGTCACAGATTAAAGGCTAGTGGGCATCATTTGGGGAAGAACATGGCAACAATATTCTTCAATGCGGCCTATGATGGCCAACTCTGTTCAAGGATTCTACATATTGTATGAGACATTGTACTAATTTCTAGAGAATGGAAGGAACCCTTGGTTCCAAAGATACCATGCCCCTGAGATATATCCAGATTTCAGATGTTTTTGATGATTGGGGCATAGACTTCATGGGCCCATTCCATGTCAGTGAGTGATTTCCGTAAACCGTGCTCAATGTGGATTATGTTAGTCATTGGGTGGAGGCTAACCCACTCGAGCCACTAATAGTCGTATGGTTTGTTCCTTTCACAAGGACAATATTATTGCACGGTTCAAGATACCCAAGCTACCCATTTCATATGGGGGAATGCATTTCATCAATCGAGAGGTCAGAAAGCTAGTTATGAAGTATGCCATTAAGCATCATGTCGCGTCTCCTTACCACGCACAAATTAACGGCTTGGTTGATATTTCAAATAGGGAGATCAAGAAGATACTTCAGAAACTTGCATGTCCAAATAGAAAGAACTGGTCCTAGATGCTTGGCTCGGTTCTATGGGCTTATCGGATAGCATACAAGTCTCCATTGGGTATGTCTCCTTATATACTGGTTTATGAAATGCCTTGGCACTTGCTAGTTGAGCTTATTCACAAATATTTATGGGCACTCCATGTATGCAATTTGGATTATGAGAGAGCAGGGCAGAGTAGGAAAGTGGATCTGAAAATATTGTTGGAATTCCGAAATTTCACTTATGACAACTCACTCACGTATAAAAAGGAAGTCAAGTGTCGGCATGATAGATACATTAGGAGAAAGAATTTCGTCCCTTATCAGAAAGTATGGTTGTTTTAAAGCAAATGGTCAAGACCATTCATTCTGAGAGCTATGCTTGAAAATGTTAGTATTGTGATATCTTGGTTGTCATTTGACGCACAACCGTTCATTGTGAATGGAAAGTTACTGAAGCCATAACTATATCATGATACATTAAAGTCTGTGGTTTATTCTATTCATTTGGTTTCAGATGATGATCCTTTGACATCTTCTACGCTTGATACATTAGTTGATATTATTTTGTATATATTCTTTCTTGGTATTCTTTCTTATTCCATATTTATCATTGACCTCTTAATCATGTGTGTATGCCATGAATAGGATGTACTCTATCATAAGTATAGGGAAGGTGAATGACTTGAGTTGTTCTTTTCATTCCGTTTCATCACCCTTATTTTTTCTTATTCAGGGATCCTTTACCCTATGTATAGAGGGATTAATGTCTTTCATTTTATCCTCTTTATTTTTTTATGTTCTCTTTTTTTCTTTTTATTTCTTTTGTTCACTCACCTGTCCTTCAACTTGTTGATATTCTTTTTCTATACTTAAGGATCTTTTATCCTTTGTATAGGGGAGGACAAGTCAATTCGTTGAGTTTGTAGATTCTTTTCCTCAGTTTTCCTCATTCGTATAGTCTTTATACTTAGGATTATTTGATCTTGAGTATAGGGGGATCATTGACTTCTATTCTTTTCATTCCTAATTCTTTGAGTCGTTGTTGTATAGATTCTTTTCACTTCCCTATACTTAGCACGAGTTATGTCTTCATTTGTCGCTTCTTGGTTTCTATGAGGACATAGTTCGAGCTAAGTATAGGGGTGTCGTATATATTGTATATATACTTAAGCCATAACTCGTACTTTTGTTTGTCTAATAATTTGTCTAATAAACTAGAATATAACTATTTTGTAAAAAGTTTGTAAAAATTCATTAAAAATTCTTTTATAAATATTTTGGAAAAAAATCTTTAAAATATTTGTAAAAATCTTTGTAAAAATGTTTTATAAAATATTTTAAAAATTCTTTGTAAAATATCTGTAAAAAATCTTTATAAAACTAATTTTTTATAAAAATTATTGTAAAATTATTTTGGGTGTAAAATATTTGTGAACTATTTTGTATCAAAATTAATTATATTATAAAAATGATTGTAAATAAAATCTTTGTAAAATTGATTTGTAATATTTTTTAAACTAGTTTTGAAAACCTTTTTGTAAAATGTTTGTAAAAATGGTTTGGTAAAATTTTGTAAAATGTTTTGTAAAATATTTTTGTAAAATATTTTGTAAATGTCTTGTAATTGTTTGTAATTTTTTTGTAAAATTGTTTGTAAATTATTTTGTCACCGTGTATAAACTTTTTGTAAAATTGTTTGTAAACTATTTTGTCACCTTGTATATAAATAACTTATGTGTGCATATTGTGTGCATATATTAGTTGTAAAAATGTTTGTAAATAAAACTTGTAATCACCTTGTTAATATGTGAATAAAATTCTTTGATGCATAAATTTCTTTTATAAAATATTTCTATAAAACTTGCAAAAAGTTGTATATAAAATTATTTATTAAAATCTGTTTGTAAAATTCTTTTGTAAATAAAATTCTTGTAAAATATATACAAAAAACTTGTAAATATTTTTTGTTGTAAAATCTTGTATCAAATGTGTATTAATCTTGTATATAGTTTTTGTATAAAATTATTGTAATTTGTATAAAATCCTTGTAAATTCTTTGAAATGTGTATAATTATCTCAACAAAGTTATATAAAAATCGGAAAAAAAATTAAAATCCATAAAAATTTGCAAAACTCTATGAAAAACCTTTCAAAAAAGATTCGTCTTTTCTTTTCTTTGAAAAAACTATTTTGTATATATTTTCTTGCATTTGCATTTTTTAGATTGATATTGATGCTTAAAATAGTATGGAATAAAATCGAAGAATGAGGCATGGTTAAGACCTTAATCCACTTAATTTCAGAGGAACCATATAGGAGTTGTAGTTAAGACTTTTCTGGTCATAGCGACTTAATTCTTTGAGTCCACAAGACTATGTTCACATGTCATCTTGATTGTTCTAGGTAGAATATTTTGTACACACGCATGGTTCTTTTAGACAATGACCTAACTTGGACAGGCACATTACATGTAGCTCTTCATTGATGAGATGGTAAGGGTTAGAATCCTTTAGCAAGAGACGCACATGAATAGAAACATATGCAGCCACCTTGAGTGGCCAGTGCATCCCTTCCTAGTGTAATGGCATGGACGTCAAAAAATATGAGTTGTAGCTTGAAATAAAGGTTCAGATGAGGGATATCTACTGCCACAATTTTTTAAGACCCCAAAACATGTGCAGAAAGAAAGATTATATATTCGTAGTGGTACAATAAGATCTATGCAATGCAACAACTCTTTCCACCAAATAGAAGCAATATGAGTTCCAATAAAAAAATAATCGTAATGTATAAATTTGAACACATTGGTCCCGCTTCAGAGAGACTACAAATTTTATTGTAGACTTTGCTACACCAGCTGGCTTCATAAGGATATGTGGCTACGCTGGACGTAGTCTAGTTATCTTTTATAATTCTCCCCCACTTCAATTGTGGACCCATCACATACCTAAACTTCGAAGGAAAAACCTCGCTCCTTGAGGAAAGAGTAGATAAGCTGGGGAGTTAGGGTTACCTTTATAAGAGAAGGTTGATCTTTCTCAATTCTGATGTGGAGGGCTATATTTCACATACACGGTACAAGTAAGATTCTTAATCAATAGAATTTGCATTTGAGGACTTGTTCTGATCTGACTGTTGAGGGGATATAAATAGGAGTATTGTGGAACTTGAAGTATGTTAGGTTTTATCTCCATATAAGGTTCCGGCAAACTAATAATCCAAATGTCTGATCGATATTCACACTTTGATTTTGAGTAGATTAGTTCCAAAATCAAATTTGGTCTATGTTCATTATTTTCCCTTTCCTCTTTTTCTTTTTAGTCACTTATTCTTCTTTGCTAAGGGACTACTAAATGTAAAGTATAGGGGGTGATGAATCTGCCATTCATCATCTTTATTAATTTATTTTAGCTCAAAATTGCTTCTGAAATACCTGTAAATATTAATAAATACATGTTTTTAGTATTCCTTATTCTTTTGTAAATATTGCATAAATATCATTTTTTAACCTCAAAGAAATAAATAAAGAAATAACAGAAAAATGAAGAAAATTAAGGCTATATATATGCAATAAAATAGAATGACTCTGACCTCGAGGGAAGGTCAAGACTTGATATGATCGATAAGGAATAAAGTAGGGGAGTAAGGCCCAGTGTAAAAAAATAAAAGAAAATCAGTTTCCTTCATTCACTATTCTTTAAGTGTACATTCATCATCATCATCATCATCATTCATCATTATTTTGTATATATTCCTTCTACTATTTTATTTATCACCCAATTAATCTTAAATAAAAATATTTTCTTCTTGGAAGTTGTATACAAAAATAAGTTGTAAACATTAAAATAATTTCAAGAAGACTCTTGGTACATTACGTAAATAATGACATTTTGAAATAGCCGCATGACCAAATTTGTTAGATCCATATCTTCTTCATAAAAACTCAAAATAAAGCAACTTAGTTTTATTGTACTCTAAATAAAATAAGCTTTAAAATCAATGTGGTTTTGCCAAAATCAGAGTTAAGATGTAAAAAATGTTTATTTGGAGTGTATTGTATATTGTGCCTTTATTATACACTATATGAAATATATTCTTTTAGTTATTTTATGTATATTTGTGCATATATTGTATTTTTAAATATTTGTTTAAATTGTAATTTATTCATATATAATGCAAATAAAAATTACAAAAGCAAAAAGAATAAAAAATAAAATCTATGAAAATGATGTATATTGTAAATATCTATATTTATTTAACCTAATAAGTTATTTTATAAAAATAAAATAAAAATATGAATAAAATCATTTAAAAATGTTGTCAATAAATAAAATATTAAATTATGTATTTATTTGTAAAACTAAATTATTAAAAATCAATATGTTGTATGTATAGATAAAAATACATATGAATCAAGGGAATTATTTATTTTAATTTTTGTATGTAATTTATTTTATTTATTAAAAAACAATATAATAAATATTTTTTATTAATTAACATTTTTATTTATGTTATTTTTTAATTAAATTCATTTAGTACCTTATTTTTAATTTATTTACGTTTTTTGTTACTTTGTCCTCTAGTATATTGTCTTATTCGCCAAACATTTTGATTGGAGGACCCGGGTCAGTTGACGCAAGTCATCTCCCCTTTCTACCTGTCTGAAATAAAGATCCTTATTTAACCCATTTCCTTTCCGATCCACTCACCAAAATCACCCACTTCCTTCTTCAGTCCTGTTGTCCGATCACCCATCTCGTTTGCCCCCATCGAGCCTTGATCCACACACTTTTTCGATTTGAATTTGATTGTCCTCCTTCCTCTATTTATACTCTTAACGATCCCATCTTCCAATCTGATCCATTTTTCTGGAATTTCTTCATCTAAGGGTGTGCTTGGTGAGTTGAGGGCAGTGACAAGGCTTAAGCTCCTTCACCCGGAGCATGAGGAAGTCTAGGAATTACATGATCCATACGCCACCAGAGCTCCACCTGGGGACGTCCAAGCTTCTCTGAACTCTACCGTAGATCGAGGCTTCAAACCCATTATGTTCATCTCTAGGTAATCCTAGGTAATCTCTTTAATCCTGCTTCATAGGTTCGTAATTTATTTTTTTAGTGTAACTTCGATCAACCTTCATCGATGCTCTGATCTTCACGATCGAAGCTCTTCTTCAATCATCCATATTCAACTCCGACCCTTTGCACATTCGTCATATCTTCTTCACCTTCCTCCACAACCTATCCCCCTGCGATTGATCCAGATCTATGATTTAATCTCCCCTCCGATCACCCCGTAATAAGAGATACTCACTCATTCTAATTTCCTTCATTTTAGCCTAATAAGCTAGCTGGAATTCTTCTCCAATAATAATAAAAAAAATTACAGGTCTTTGGATGTGATTGGAGCGGATCAGCTTCATCTAGAGTTGAGCTACAACCTTCAGAACACTTGGACATCTAGATTACGATCCCACGACCATCAGACGTCATTGAGCCTTCAAGATGATGGAGAGAAGCTGTAGGAATGTGAACTAATCTTCAAGAGGAGCTCACGACCTTGATCGGTTGATCTACGACCGATTGAAGTTCGTAAGAGTCAACTTCACACTTGCTCTTCCAGCAGTTGTCAGAGCCTTCAGATCAAGAACTTAACTCCCATATCGCATCCAGTCTGTTTATCGAGCGCCAAATCTCCGCCTTCAGATCTGAACTATAGGAGCATGATCTAGTCATCTATCCCATACGGGGTTGTAACGTGCTATGTAAAGATTTGCTCCGCTATCCCCTTCTACTTCCTTCATTCGTAAATAAGGCATTTAAAGGACACATGTCAGTGAGTTGTTCTTTAAATAGTTGCATATTTTCCTCTTCATTTTATTTTAGTTGTAATTAAGTCATGTTTTATTTGTATAAACATCTTTCGAAGTGACATTTGGAGAATTTGCAATATAAGCCCTTTCTTTATGTGTTATTTTTTACATCCTACGAATAAAGCATTCACCATTTAGTCAATACCAATGCAACTCACGTGCACTAGGCCATGAATTTTAGGTTCCAATTTAACAATTCACCCTAACTTTTATTATTTGTTATATATTAGTCCCAAAAATAACTTCTATTGATAATTAGTCCATGTGAACCAGCTTTTTGATTTGTTTATTAATTGTAATTAATAATTAGCTAATTATCGTAATTAATTCCCTAATAAAAACCATAATCTCATGTTGAGTAGCATTGTCACCAATAATTTCCGTTTTACATTTTATTTCATTTTACTATTTTTAAAAAATAAAAATACACATTAAATTCCATGTATGTCATTTTAATTCAAAAAAATACAAAAATTGAATAAAAAATTCTACAAAAATTTGGTATATATTTTTTACTTTATTCTAATTTCTATATAAATTCCATCTTTAAACTTCTTACAAAAATAATAAAAACCACAAAACTTCGAAAAAATAAAAATTCAAAAAAAATCATAGAAAATCTCAAAAAATTCATAAAATAGCTTACTCGAAACATGGAAATTCATCTTTGTTTATGTATATATTTACTATAATTTTTATTTTATTTCTTTTTTATAACCTAAAAATATATGTCTTGTTTTCTATTTTATACTTTCCCCATTCTAAATTAATTTGAAAATCCTAAAAAAACTAAGAATACTAAAAAAATCATAAAATAATAAAAAAAATCAAAAACTAAAACAAAATTATTTGTCTTTTCTGTACATTTTTCATATATTTTTAAAAATACAAAAAGTTTGTTGCTTTCTTTCTTTTATTCCTTTTTTATTTGTTTTATTAATTTAAAATATAAAAACATTTGCAAAAATTGAAAATCATTATAAAAATAAAAAATTAGGAAACCTTGAAAATATAAAAATTAAAAATTCTATAAAAATTAAAAAATATAAAAAAATCCATAAAAACCACGAATAATTCAATAAAAAGAATCCTTTTTATTTCAGTGTTTTTTATTTAAATAACCCTTGCGATTTGTAGCCTCCCTGAGTTTGATCTAATACTCTATGTAGGTAAATAAAAAACAAATTTAGTTCTCTTGCTCACATTTGATTGCTTTATTACCTTTGCTTGAGTGCTTAATAAAATTATTTTTGTTTGAGACTTTCTTTTGGTATGGACAATTGTTCACCTTGTAAACATTTCCATGTAATAATTACAGCCCATTAAAGTTAAAAAAAGAAGTTTGTGGCTGATGACTGGCCCTGATGGTGTTTACTAGGATGGGTCAATTGCGTGTCATTACTCCACTTGTCGTTCACCTTCGCAATGTGGGGCAGAGGTGGGAAGAACGACTCGACAAAAAATGGCTTGGACTCAGGGTGATAAACTCCCATCTGTTGTTGCCTCTACCGTTGCAGTACTTGGTCAGGGGGGCTACACATAGTACATGTGTTGGACTGGCGATGACTACCCCAGACTCTATGGTTGATTTAGTTCTTTCTGTTTGACATGCGAGCCCACGACGAGCCATTATGCAATAAATGTTATTGCAAATATCATTCCCTGATCTGAAATGAAGAATACATAATTTGCATAATAGATCCCTTAGTACAATTAGGGTTATGTACCATGGCCATCTTGATGATCATACAGCTGTTGATTCAAATATTGAATCATAGAGGTTGGTGCTTGGATGAACATCTAATGAGTTAGATTGAGGACTCATCAAGCACCATCAAATGATTGTTAAGAGATTATCTCCAGCCTGAGTAGGAGATGGCAATCCTTTCTCAGTTAGGCTGATATCTGATCGACCTCTTGATGTAGGTCCTCTGCATAGGAATAGAGATTCGGAGGTGTCAGATTAGTTAGGTCAAAGAGTTGATTTAACGAGATCGAGATTACCAAAGTCCTATATCATATGCTGTCATGATATAGGCACGCATCCTCTGACCGGAGACAGATGTGTTACTATATGTCTGAGTATGTACATTTGGCAGACCAATATGATACTGACCTAATCAAGGTCTATACACCGGCGCGCTGGTGTGCATATAAGGGCATATGAGTAATACGATCTCTCAAAGGGATCATACAGGTTCAGTTACTGAACCGGAAGACATGAGCTCACTCATGAGATATTGGGAAGAATCAAATTCCATGCGCATGGTCATCTCGCTCTGGAAGCTTGACTGAATTTGTAGGTTTGATATATATTTTTGGAAAGTATATGATCAAGACCTAGGTATGATATATGCTTTTGGAAAGTATATGATCGATACCGACTCCCAATGATCGAATGAGAAACTTACTGATAAAACCCTGAAGTAGACAGTGTAAAGTTGATCTAAAACTTCAGGTTTATTCTGAGTCTTCTAGTATGCAGGATGTATAGGTATTAGGAATACCTGAGGGTGATGTGATCATAAACGATTGTATAACCATGACGCTTCCATTCCTAGGGAGTGATGGAACGGGTCTGGATTTTAGTGACTCCTCTCAGTAGAGAAGTAATCTGATCTTAGTCCAAATGTTGGACATTGATCTGAATGTGATTCAGATGCAATGAGAAGATTAGATTTGCGGTCTTGATTTAATCAAGCATCTATGGGAGGCCCGCGATCTGGATTTGAGATATGATCTCAATATCCATGTCATTATACGTGGAACAATACAATCGCACTGTCCTTATCTCCAAGTATTCGCAGAGAAAGCGCATTATCCTTAAAAGAGTTCATGGGTAATTCTATTGTTGATATATGTATCCGAGCATTGAGAAAATGGATAATTAAATGTGATTTAATTATCATGAATAATATGAATTTGATTCATATTATAAGGAGAGTTATCTTAGAAAATTAAATGTGATTTGATTATCAAAGATGTAAATAATGTAAATGTGATTCATATTATTTGAGCACAAGAGAATAAGTTATCCAATATAATTAAATGTGATTTTATTATTATGGATAAGAATAATGTGGATAGTAATATCCAATTATTCATAATATATTATAAATGTGATTTATAATGTATTAGAGAGAGCTAATTATAATTTATATTTGTTGATTTATTATTATGTGTATTGGATACACATTGTGTAATAAATTGACAATGTAAATTATATGTTGTTTTGGGTTGTGAATATGATTCACAAATTTTCCATGGCAAGATTGCAATATTCTAAAATATAACTGTGAATTATTTTTGAGGAATAAATAACCAACAAAAGTTGTTGGAAATAAATAATGGAGAAAATCAAGGAAGCATGCAATCTCATGGATTTCCATGAGATTGCCCCACATGGTATGTGGTGGGCGGCACCCATGTCCTATTAGGAATGGGTGGCCGTCCACCTTGGTGATGCATGGGAGATTTGATCTCCATGCATATTCTCTCCTTTTTTATTGGATTGATTTATATTTGATTTTATCAATTATATTTTAATCTAAATTTGTTGGTTTTACCAACAACAATCTTGACCATTGGATTGACATAAATCAATCTCATACATTGATTTTATATGTCACATGGATTGAGATCCATGGATCCAAAAACCCTATAAATAGAGAGGCATACCCATGCTCTCTTTTTACACATTATGCTATTGTAGCACATCTATCTCTCTTATTCTCTACACGCCTACTCCCTCTCTCCCTCTCATGTGGCAGTCCACCATGGATGACCTAGAGAGGTTCTCCATCGCCGTAGCATCGTCATTATGCTGCCCGATCATCTGCTCGTGGATCTCCATCTACTTCGGTGCGCCTCACTCATGAAGAGGACGTCGGATCTCGTGTGTTGAGATCAGGAGATTCGCCGCTTGGATCATCAACATGGATTGCGAGAAGCACGCGGTTCATCCTCGCGCTCGCAAGCGTCTCCTCAATCGGATCGGACTTGAGACAGGAGGTCTCTTCATTTAGAGACTCGATCGCAACCACGCTTCAAGATGTAATCCTATTACTTGTTTGTGGTTTAGAAGAAATGATCCGAAAAGTGTTCTTGGATCATGTGGTTTTGTCGCATGAAAATTTTTTAAATTCCGCTGCATCGAGCAACTAGTGCGACTAGTCGCTCCTCATCGTATTCGATATGACGCTCACGCTTCCGCGATGCGCTTGATGATTATACCATATCCTTCAAGTGGTATCAGAGCCTTAGGTCGAAGATTTTGGATACGATCCATAAAACCGAAGGTGACTTGGGTTCGTTAAGGTCGCGAAAGTTTTTATCGCATTTAATTTCGCTGATCTGTTTAGTAAATAAATTCGGCACTGTTTAAATTGTTTAAATACGAATTTAATACTCGGATTTTGTTCCCCATTAAATAAGGAAACCATAGGATCTGAGTTTGCATAAATCGGATTTCGTATGCTCGAGATATGGTTGTTTTAATGAACATGTATGCATTGTTGCGGGAACTGTAGATCTGAACGTGATCAAAATGTTAATTATTATTTAGACTTTCCTCGAAATGCGTGAAATATAACTTGGGTTATGTCCTAAATCAAATTAGCAATCCATGAAAATTGATTTTGTCTAATTTGGATTTAATATGATTGAGATATGCTAATTTTAGTAAGTAGGGGTCACTGCTGAAATTACATTCCTAATCAAGAACCATGTGATTGTCAATTAGTGAAATTAATTGTTAATTTCATGAAATATTTATGGAAAATATTTGAAAAATATTGGAAGATGATTATTTCCTTAATTGATTTGGCCTCAACCTATTAATTGATTAGATTTGATCTAGATCATAATTGGAAACACAATCATCAAACTCCTTGATTGAATAGGATAGGGAATTTGTCTAGCAAATTTCCTTATAATCAAAATTGTTTTGATTACTATATGGTATAATTTCGGTTGAAGAACCGATGATCATCTCAAATACAAATTGATCTATTTGGCATTATCTTTTCCCGAGGCGGATATGGTGTCTAGTCGGAGACGCTGTGGTAGCGGGTTGCAACGTAGGTGGTCCGTCCCACTCTCGCCGGTGCTGGCCATGACAACGGGTAGGGACTGGATAATGCCGAAGAAATCAAGATGTATTTTTAATTATTAAAATTCGAATTAATACGTACTTTGAGAATAATACCATATATATATATTCAAGTATAACAATCAAGTTTTATTGATTGAATTGGATTGATAATTAATTTAATATGATTGAATTAATTATGTCCAATTAAAATACTCTAATATGATTAGAGTTGATAATTCCCTTGGAAGAATTAATTATATAAATGTAATTCATAGTAATTATATAAATTTGAATAAGAGGTGGAGGATTACATAAGTGACATCCATGGTCTCCCGTCAAGGCGAAGGGTTTCCGTCGCCAGGGATTGTATATAGGAGACACCTATACGAAGTGACAGCTCCTATATGCAAGCTCATCTGGATCGGGCTCTTTGCTTCTCGAAAGAGTAAGGTCGTATGCGTAGCGACCCCAATATCGGATCCTCATATTATTGGGGCGATATTGGATTGCGCATAGCGAGTTCTATTCCTGTTGACAGTTGGTTCAATTAAAGATGGGTCAACATCACCTTAGGGGTGGTGGGCCCGGGTATTAAAGACCGAATTGGGAGATGCAAGTTGGACTTGCAAGGCGGAATGTGTTCCCGCTTCTTTTTATCGGAGTTGCAGATTCTCATATTATTGGGATGTAACAAAGATAAGGAAGGAGATCCCAGTTCTTGCTGAGATATAATGGTAAGTATATCTCTTACATTGAAAGTGATTATGGGAATGAACTTTCAGTGTTTTGACAAGGCAAGACAACTTTGATATAAAAATTCCTAAATCAAAGTAAATTATATATTTATGCAAATTTCTTATTTCAGATAATCCTTCTTTAATCCCACTCAATGTTATACTCAATAATAACCAGTAAAATATCATGGATTGGACTCATGATCCAGATATTGTACTTGCAGTTGGACACATAATGTATGTGGTTGCAATATGCAAGTTTCCTCATAATAATGAGGAATGACAACTAAATAGATAATAGGACTTCAAACCTAGGGTTTGTATGTCTCTATGGTCTTGATATCATCAAATGTGTTTGGAAGTGACATGGTTATGATGATCGCAATTGTCAAATTAATCCTTATAAAATCAATAAAGATATTCTGGCATACATATGTGCTCTCAACATTTAATCATGAATGGCATGGTTCTCTGCATCATGCACAATGGTGGCTCCTTAAGAGATGATGTATTCAAAATGTTTGAATACCTACATGAACCAATGTTTTAAGAGTTTAGATGGATGTAGGTGACGAGTGTCATCATTCTACTATCTTAACTCTAGTCATTCATGAAGCTTCATAATATTCATATTGTATGAATTTAATGAAGCTTGTATAAATGTTGAAATACTCTTATATTGAATTTTTGATTCCAACATAAGAGATCCTTCGTCTTGAGCAATGGTTGCTTATAGATATAGGGAGCGTAGTGGAAGCATGGGTTGGACCCAAGTACGAAGGAAAGTCAAAGAGTTGACTATACTTTTGTGACTTCCATATGACATCCAAATAGTTGAATGAATGCCAATACTGCAATAAGTTGATGTGTTGATAGTATGACTATCAAATCTATCTAGAATCCTTAGAAAAGGAATCGGATAGTACATCAGAATAATCTACATATAATCATTGAAATTGACTTACTTATTTGATAAGATAAAGTCTAATAATTGTATCTCAATCTTCTAATGACACATGCAATCGGTTGCATCTGTATTAGAATATTAGAAATTTGATCTTAAAGTTTAATGGTCATCCATGTTGGAAGTGATGCAATTGTTGCAACAATTTCCATTGGTTCAATAGACTTCATATTTTCAGTGGGAGCCCTTAGTCCTAGAGAATGTCTCTGTAACTTGGATATTAGAATAAACTCAGTTTATTTCTAAATGTTGGGAATAAGCATGAATTTTGGAATAAACCTATCATAAAGAGTTATGATGGGGATATTTCATATAGTAATCTAACATCTAGTGGACTCCAGTAGATTAGAAAATTATTGAATGGTTCATTAAGATTTCTAATACTGAAAATTAAACCGTTAAAGATCAATAGGAGGATAAAGATCATTTGACAATGATCTGGCATCATGTTTTGGACATTTGTCTGTTGATGTGATCAATAGACTGATAAGAGATGAACCTTTAGATTGTCTAAATGTTCAAATCTTACATACTTGTGAATGTTGTATTCAAGCGTAAAAATGTCCAATACACCCTTCTTTGGGAATGGTGTAAGATGTCAAGGTATTCAACATCTCATACATATTGATGTATGTGAATCATATATATCATTGTAAACATTATGGATATGTGATATCTGTTGATGATTATGTATGATATGAGATTTCTTCTCTTCACTTAGAAACCTTTGAAATGTTCAAAGATTTCAAAATTTTGGTTTAGAGTCAAAGTTTGAAGGAAGATTAAATGAATTTTATCTAATCTAGGTAGTCAGTAGCTATTAGATGAATTCGTAGAATACCTTATAGAGATATGAATAGCATTTCTATCTCATCCCTCCTAATGAACCTTAACTCAATAGAGTTGTAGGGAGATGCAATTGATCATGAGTGACATGATTTGATCAATGATTAATCTTAGCATAATTATCTCTTAGTTTCCGGGTATATGTATATGTGGTAGAGACTGCATTATATACTTAATAAGGTTCCAAACTAGTAAGCCGGAATCTAGCACCAGAGAGTGCTACTTCATTAGGAAAATAAAGGATGGTATTGGATACCTACTTTATGACCTTGAGATTCTTAAAAGATCTCATCTTTGAGAATATGATTCTTATAGGATGACTCTCTTGAGAATCAAGATGAAAATGAAGAAAAGGAACTCATTTAATCTTGAGAAGCTAATGAGGCTCCTGAAATCGGAAACTAAATAGAAAATTAAAGATGAAACATTAATAGCTCTTCAAATAAGTTTGAGGATGGATTCCATGTGTCATTTGAATCTGAAAATGGTCGGACTTCATGTGATGAAGCTCCTGAGGATCATGACATGGAAAAATGGATGTTAGCAACAAAAGTCTAATGTAGACTTCATATACAAGTGTTGTATTTGGACCCTCGAGGATCCACCTATATGGGTCAGACCCATTAAGGTGTAAATGGATCTTCAAGAGAAAGAGGGAACCTGATGAGAAGGTAGAGACCTTCAAAGCATGGTTCGTAGTCATGAGATACACACCGAAGAGAAGACATCGCTCGCGATGAGACTTGCTCTCCAGTGACCTTGCTTTAACCCATCATAATATTGCTAACTGTAGCTACACAACTTGACTATGACATCTTCATGATGTGAGTCAAGACTGCATTCCTCTATGAATACCTCTCTGAGGACATTCATATGAAGTAGCCCCAGGGCTTCATGGTTGTGGAAAGCAAGATGTGCTAGCTAAAGAACTCCATCTTTGGACTCCAATAAGTTTCTTGTAGTTGGAACATAAGATTTGATGAAATTATAAATGTTGTAATTTCAGATAAAATCTTGATCAACCATGTGAATCTTAGTGGGAGTGCCATTGTGTTCAACGTGCTAAATGTAGATAGTATTCTAATCATTTAGAATGATATAAGAATAATAATAAGTGTTTTATAATTTGGTTGTTCTATACCTTGAGATACGATCTCAAGGATACCTCTTAGATCTTAATTCTAAAGTCGTTCAGAAGCAAAGAGAAGAGGGTATTGGGACCATCACATTAGTAATACACCTTGGACTTATTCCATTTTCTGGAAAATTCCAAGAAAGGCTTCCTTCCCTTAAGATGTGGTAGTGACCTGTCTAAAGGGATAGCACCTCAAAGAGTTGAGGAAGTGAATGCTAGAACTGCTTGCACTTGTGCATCAGTTACGAGAAGCTGAAGTGTATGCTAGATGTGTACAAAAACCATATGTCTGCCATGGAGTGGGAGTAGTAAACTGTTACTAATCCTACTCTGGAAATAAAACACTTGGTTGCAGTAATAACAATATCTTCAAAGATGATGAAACTTAGATATCAAAGTCTTATCTTCAAAAGTTTAAGACCTTGTAGATAGTGATCTATAAGGGTCTTAACTGTAGATACCTTAGGAGATAGAGATCTCCTGGAATAAAGGTAGTCTGATAAGGATTATGGACATACTGGTTATAATAATTATCGAACTATAGTGTCAAAGACACTATAACAAAATTGAGTATTAGTTGCATAAGATGCAACATTCGCATTAGATGCGAGCACTGTTACTAGGGGATATGCAAATGCCATAAAAGGACATGGCGTAGTCTCTTGGGAACAGAGTGACTAATCAGCTTACCTAGCTATTTTTCTAAATAGCCTATGATTGTCACATGAGTGTATGTTTAAATGATTAGCCCATTAATGGCTCTTTGGGCTAGTGGGAGATTGTTGGACATGCGAGCCCACGGCGAGCCATTATGCAATAAATGTTATTGCAAATATCATTCCCTGATCTAAAATGAAGAATACATAATTTGCATAATAGGTCCCTTAGTACAATTAGGGTTATGTACCATGGCCATCTCGATGATCATACAACTATTGATTCAAATATTGAATCATAGAGGCTGGTGCTTGGATGAACATCTAATGAGTTAGATTGAGGACTCATCAAGCACCATCAAATGATTGTTAAGAGATGATCTCCAGCCTGAGTAGGAGATGGCAATCTTTTCTCAGTTAGGCTGATATCTGACCGACCTCTTGATGTAGGTCCTCTGCATAGGAATAGAGATTCGGAGGTGTCAGATTAGTTAGGTCAAAGAGTTGATTTAACGAGATCGAGATAACCAAAGACCTATATCATATGCTATCACGATATAGGCATGCATCCTCTGACCGGAGACAGATGTGTTACTATATGTCTGAGTATGTACATTTGGCAGACCAATAGGTTGATGACCTAATCAAGGTCTATACACCGGCGCGCTGGTGTGCATATAAGGGCATATGAGTAATACAATCTCTCAAAGGGATCATACATGTTCAGTTACTGAACCAGAAGACATGAGCTCACTCATGAGATATTGGGAAGAATCAAATTCCACGCGCATGGTCGTCTCGCTTTGGAAGCTTGACTGTGTTTGTAGGTTTGATATATACTTTTGGAAAGTATATGATCAAGACCTAGGTATGATATATGCTTTTGGAAAGTATATGTTCGATACCGACTCCCAATGATCGAATGAGAAACTTACTGATAAAACCCTGAAGTAGAAAGTGTGACGTTGATCTAATACTTCGGGTTTATTCTGAGTCTTCCAGTATGCAGGATGTACATGTATTAGGAATACCTGAGGGTGATGTGATCATAAACGATTGTATAACCATGACGCTTCCATTCCTAGGGAGTGATGAAACGGGTCTGGATTTTAGTGACTCCTCTCAGTAGAGAAGTAATCTGATCTTAGTCCAAATGATGGACATTGATCTGAATGTGATTCAGATGCAATGAGAAGATTAGATTTGCGGTCTTGATTTAATCAAGCATCTATGGGAGGCCCCGCGATCTGGATTTGAGATATGATCTCAATATCCATGTCACTGTACGTGGAACAATACAATCGCCATGTCCTTATCTCCAAGTATTCGCGAAGAAAGCTCATTATCCTTGAAAGAGTTCATGGATAATTCTATTGTTGATATATGTATCCGAGCATTGAGAAAATGGATAATTAAATGTGATTTAATTATCATGAATAATATGAATTTGATTCATATTATAAGGAGAGTTATCGTAGATAATTAAATGTGATTTGATTATCAAAGATGTAAATAATGCGAATGTGATTCGTATTATTTGAGCACGAGAGAATAAGTTATCCAATATAATTAAATGTGATTTATTTATTATAGATAAGAATAATGTGGATAGTAATATCCAATTATTCATAATATATTATAAATGTGATTTATAATGTATTAGAGAGAGCTAATTATAATTTATATTTGTTGATTAATTATTATGTGTATTGGATACACATTGTGTAATTAATTGACAATGTAAATTATATGTTGTTTTGGGTTGTGAATATGATTCACAAATTTTCCATGGCAAGATTGCAATATTCTCAAATATAATTGTGAATTATTTTTGATGAATAAAAAACCAACAAAAGTTGTTGGAAATAAGTAATGGAGAAAATCAAGGAAGCATGCAATCTCATGGATTTCCATGATATTGCCCCACATGGTATGTGGTGGGCGGCACCCATGTCCTATTTGGAATGGGTGGCCGTCCACCTTGATGATGCATGGGAGATTTGATCTCCATGCATCTCTCCTTATTTATTGGATTGATTTATATTTGATTTTGTCAATTATATTTTAATCTAAATTTGTTGGTTTTACCAACAACAATCTTGACCATTGGATTGACATAAATCAATCTCATCCATTGATTTTATATGTCACATGGGTTGAGATCTATGGATCCCAAAACCCTATAAATAGAGAGGCATACCCATGCTCTTTATTTACACATTATGCTATTGTAGCACATCTCTCTCTCTCTCTCTTATTCTCTACACGCCTACTCCCTCTCTCCCTCTCATGTGGCCATCCACCATGGATGCCCTAGAGAGGTTCTCCATCGCCACAGCATCGTCGTTATGCTGCCTGATCATTTGCTTGTGGATCTCCATCTGCTTCGGTGCGCCTCGCTTGTGAAGAAGACGTCGGATCACGTGTGTCGAGATCAGGAGATTTGCCGCTTGGATCATCAACATGGATTGCGAGAAGCACACGGTTCATCCCCGCACTCGCAAGCGTCTCCTCCGTCGGATCGGACTTGAGACAGGAGGTCTCTTCGTTTCGAGACTCGATCGCAACCATGCTTCAAGAGGTAATCCTATTAATTGTTTATGGTTTAGACGAAACGATCCGAGAAGTGTTCTTGGATCATGTGGTTTCGTCGCATGAAAATTTTTTAAATTCCGCTGCATCGAGCAACTAGTGCGACTAGTCGCTCCTCGTCGTATTCGATACGACGCTCACGCTTCCGTGATGTGCTTGAGGATTATACCATATCTTTCACTTTCGACTTGACAGATGTCTCGACTGATTGGCTCGCATAGTGACACATGTTGATGGTGCTGAACAAGAGTTCCAGTTGCTTGGTGATCTGGTCAAGCTTGTCCAGATTCTTTGTCCTATGCTTGATCACAGACAAATTTTCCATCTCTTGTGATCGCTTCTCAATGTCCACTTTGGACAAGTGGTCTCCATTGATGCTGAGATTCGAGCTCTCGCACTTGTCATCTTCATGTTAAGCTACTGTATTGATAGATTTGTGGAGGATCTGCAGCTATTTTTTACATGTACATGATGAAGAGATGGTGAACTTTCCTTCTCACATTTCCTCAAAAATTTGCCGCACTACATCTTCATCATTGTTAAAATGGGTTCCTCCATGGGCAGCGTCCACCAATCATTAGTTGTTCTTAGTCAATGCCCTAAAAAAATGTTGGACTAAGCTGGTCTTTGGAATGTCATGACGGGGGCATTTTTCCAACAAATCTTTAAACTTCTCCCATGCTTCATGGATAGATTCATGGGGGTCTTAGGGAGAAGTATGCAATGTGGATATACATCTAATTGAGATGACTCAAGGTATATTACTTGTGGAGAAAAGCTTACTTCAGCTCCTCTCAGGTCGTTACCACTTTCCCTAAGTGGTTGATCAAGCATAAAGCCTTTTCATGAAGGCTGAAGGGAAAATTGGTCATTTTGATAACACCCAATGGTACATTGGTGTAATGAGTAGTTCCAAAGATGAAACCAAACTGCTGCATATTAACATACGATTCTTCGTTGGTGTTCTCATGAAATGAGAAGAAGTGACAAGTGCTATGGCTTCATCTCGAAGTGTCTGTGGACTGATGGTATTTGGATCCACTTTGACATTTAACTAGTGCTAGGATTGTATACCTATTTTAATGTAGGCATAGGAGCCTCTCTCCACTCTTCTTGCCCTCCATGGGTCCATTTGCATTGTATTCTTCTCTACCTTCTCTTCTATGCTCTCTATCTCTCCTCAGCTCTAGGAGAATCTCTCGGAAGGTGGCACATGCATTGGCCAGTGCAATCAGTTGTTGTTGTACCACTGTATGGAGGTGAGCGTTTGCGTATTGACTTCCTTCTGCTCAATCTATTACGGCTTCCATTTTTGCATAGCCATGATTGTGTCTGGATCTAACACGAATTGCAGATCGGGTCTTTCAGTTGCAAAGGGAAATGCACTAAAATCAGACTGTAAATAGGAACCTGATGTTGAGAAATGTTCAAGATCAGGGATGATCTTGAACATTATTAAGGTTGGAGATGTGAATGGAGATTGGTCTATCTCCATTCAAAAGGAAGATAATTTATGGCAAGAGTAATCCCATTTTTTTTGTGAAAAAAAAAAGTGGGGAGTCCTGAGAGATGTTCGTAGCATCTAAATGGGTCTTTTGGAAATCACCCCTAATTATTTTAGATGCCAACATCGGGGAGTCTATGTAGGTATTCACAAAGTTCGAACAAGTCCATCCTGGATGTGACATCTTGAAAACAAAAGAAGTAGATGACGGAGTGGAACATGGAATGAACACGGGATTAAAGAGGATGAAAATGAAGAAGGCTCAAAAAATGAGCGGGGAGTATAGTAAAAATTAGTGCAGACATAAGGCACAAGTGCACAAATTTTTTTATCTTGACCTTAACTAAAAATCAAAAACGAAATAAGTGTGGGTTCACCTACTCAACGTGTGAAGCCATAAAAGTCTAGCTTTTTATCTTGTACATTTTTATTGATTTTTTTCAAGCAATATTTCCAGATTTTGCCTACCGCTATCCCTATAGGAGAGCGAATACTACCAGACAAGCATCTGATACTTTCTACATCCTTTGTAATATGTACCATGTACTTTTTAAAGGACCTTATTATTGGATCTGGGCATGCTACTAAGCCAAATAAATAGAGAGTAAGCCGATGTAATGAACCAGATACTTCCTCCGAAGGGTACTCAGATGTGGTAAATGAGACAGGGAACCAGCGTCGTAGTACCCATATTCTAAAGTAATTCAGACCTAGCCCACAAGAGAACTTAGCCATACTTGCTTATGCGCTCATAGATGAGTTATTACTTCACAAGCCCAAGTGATGTACAAGGTAGTAAATGGGCTGGGTTTTGGGATTTATTCCTCAAGGGTCATGCCTCACTCTATCTCGAGAGTACCTAAAGGTAATGAGGGCTTTATGAACCCGAACAATGATGTCTATTAATGAATTTTATATGTGGTCAAGGTTTTCTTAAGAATCATTTTTTTAGTTTTTTTCTGATTTTGAAAATTTTGAGTATTTTTTAATGCAGTTCACCTATCAAATTTTCCGATTTCCTTTTTATTTAAATGCAAGAAAATAAGGGGAGAAAGTCAGAAAAGTTGATGTACGTGAAATCTATGAATGCATGCAGTCGATAGAGAAGCGTACCTTGATCCAACACTCTACATGCATTATGATCCGTGCATACAATTTAAACCTAATCTATATGCTATACATTCAAATAAATCATCATAAGAAAAAGAATTGCTAAGCATGAACTTGATTAATTTTTTAAAGTCCAAGTGAAGATACTATATGCACTTTTTTCTATTTAGGCTTTGGACCTGGTTGCCGTATCAAGCAATCCTAAATCTATAGGCTCAATATGCGAAGACGTGAAATACAAAAAAGGTGAAAAACTCAAAACATGAGAAACAAAAAAATAAAGAGAAAATATGGATAATACAAATAGAATGTGATAGAAAACATGTAAAACTTATCGGACCCCATGTGAACCGACACCCGATGAAATGGGTCCATATGAATCTAAGAGTGTCAATTATTACAATTATATAAGTCACCACACCCTCACAAAATAAAACAAAAATCTACACTAATCTAAGCTACTATTCTTCTTAGTCCTCTGGTCAGAGTTTGTTGCTCTCTCCAATCGGCTTGGTAAGAAGGAGCTGATCTGCCTTGCTCAGGTGCCTCGGGTCTCCTAGGAAATCAACCATCTTTTTACGGGCCCTTGCAATAAAGTCAAACAAATAGATGATTAGAATTAGTAAATAAAATATCAAATAAAATAAGGGGAAATTAAATAATAGGTAAAATAAGACATGTAAAATATGGAAATATAAATTAACTGTTGATTATCCCTAGCAATGATGTCAATTATCGAAGCAGGAGTTTGTTTGTCGACTTAACAATCTAAGCCAACAATTGCCACATGACCAACCTCTAATTCAAACAACAATTAACCCATAAGTAGATAAATCAATCAAGTAAGTGTAGGACAAATTTTAGTATAACTCGACTTAAATAAGTGCATAGGCATAGGTAGTTAGATTGCTGAACGATGTAATGCAAAATGGAGGGTAGTAATTATTATTGATTATTGCTAATTATTCAAAATATCTATTTTTAAGATTTTTTTTTATTTTTGTGATTATATTAAATTTTTATGGATTTTTAATTTGTTTTATATTTTGATTTTATTTTTTGTTTTGTTTTTAATTTTGTAATTTTTTGATTTCTTTTTTATTTTTAAATGAGACTTTCAAATATCCATAATAATAATAGATATTATATATTATATAAGTAAAATATAATATATAAGTAATATAGCTTTTATATTTTTGTTTAAGTAAAAATATATTCAAAATATAGACAATAAAATGTTTTTTCTTTTTATATTTTTTTCTCTTTTTTTTTAATTTCTAAGTAATTTCTCTCTAATTTGTATGGATTTTTAAAGTAATAAAATGTATAAAATAATAAATATAATAAATATCCGAACTTGTTTAGGGTTGATAAATATTTATAAGTCCAAAATAAACCTAAACCTTTATATATATATACTATATAAGAAAGATAAATTACAAAAAGAAATAAATATTTTCAGAATTTTATAGAATTTTCGCTAATTTTTATAGAGTTTTAGGGTTTTGTGATTTTTTGTTTTATATTTTGTATTTAAAGTGATTTTTGGGTAGGTAATAAAATATAATGTAATATAGATAGTATGATTTGTTTTGTAATTTTTAGAGGTATTTTCGATTTTTTGTGGGTTTTTAAATGCTAAAAAGGGAATAAAGGCATGTTTTTATATTTTTAGGAAATAGAAAAATCAGATTAGATGCCAAACAAAAATTACGCATGAATAAGCATGGTTTCAAAATCTATCCTAATTTTGCTATAATTTTTAGCATAAAGAAAACATTTAATTCACACAATATTCACAAAAATAAATAACATAGCAAACATGGACCAATTTACAATTAAAATCAACTTTGAATGCATTTGTTAATAGGTCCATCAAGTTAAGAGTAAATATTGAAAAAGTTACAGCGCCTCACATGGGACTACACATGAGGTGGAATGACCTATTTGTAATAATAATATGGCTCTTGGGTCCATGTGCAATTAAACCTATTTATTATACACTGAATACTTTATTTACTAGACTATACAATAAAAAAAGAACAGAGTTTATTAGAGCAATATACCCAGAAGGGAGCATGTGTGGCAAGTGCTCTGAATCGTATGGCTCTAGTGATGTGACATGCCTCACTTAAGATCCAAGGGCCCAGATCAGATAACGGTTCGTCTTTAAATCAAGGGCTCAGATTAGATCTGAGCATGTTTCGCTCCTTTAACTAAGGAGGGTTCACAAAGAACAAGGAAGAACAAGTTCTATGAACTTCGATTGATGAATGCTTCTCCTCTCGTACGTCTCCTATGCTCCTGATCGGCCATACTCTTTCCCAGGGCACCTTCGCATCTATAGGATGGTTCAAGAAGCTCAGTGCCTTATCGGAGGAGGCCTAGAGGTGGTTTGTTCTACGATGACCTGTGAATGAATTTCCCAGAATGATTATTCTTCCAGGTGCCTCCTCTATGTCTCCTTCCTTCAAAAAATTGTTAAAGGGCTCGAGATCTATTATTTTGACCTGATTTGAAGCTGACAAAAACTTAGAAATTGTGGGGTGGCGAGTCTCCAATAAGCAACAGAGGTGAGACTTGATTCGATGATCAAAGTAGGGTCAGGATGATCTGGGTGCAGTGGATTGATGTAGAAGCGATGGGGACTAGATGAGATGCTCAGTTGGGTTGGAGACAATGTGATATCATTGTGAATAGATGGTTGGAGCTATAAGCTCTAAAGAATTACGAATTGAAAATCTAAGGATAAACAACATGAAATGACTTGAAATAAAAGGTGAGAATATGCTAAGGATTAAACATGCGACCTAATTATCTAACCTAGTGATGAAGCCACATTTCATCATCTTTATTCTATCATTTTTGCATCAAAAGCCCTAGCAAATGTGTGTAAATACCCTTATATCCTATATCTTAGCACCCATGCATGTGTATGTAAATAGTGTATAAAATAATGTAATTAAAGCCAAAATTATAGAATAAATTAAAGAAAAGAAAAAGAAAAAATATTGTAAATATTTTATGACCCGAAGCGCCGAGACCTAGGCATCTCGATGGCTAAGTCGACAAGGAATAAAGTAGGGGGAGATAAGGGCCAAAATACAATAAAAAATCCTTTTGTTTAATTCATTCTTTAATTATTTTGGGACCTATTTTTAGTCCCACCTTTTATACTTTTAATAAAGAAACTTTGTACATAAAGTTGTATATAATTAAATAAATAAAAATACAAAATTGATTTCACTCAAAAATAATGCACAGATAAAAAGTTATGATCTGAATAAGATTTCGGAATCCCAACTTCCCAGACCCGTATCTCTCAAATAAAAATTCAAAATTTATCAAACTCATCTCTAATTGCATATAATTTTCAATAATCTATTTAATGAAGGTGGTTTCGTATTTTTCGAAGTTACGATTTGAAATTTGAGTTTTGGACCCCTATTGTATATTATACCAATTAAAATATTCATTTTATTTATTATTCATTATTTTATTTCATATTTTTATTATTTCATAGATTATTATATATGTACATATTAAAACTGGAATAAAATGATAAATAAAATATTAAAAAAATAATATTCTTGTATAAAATACATAGAAAAATTACCAATGTACTGTGTTAGAAACACATTTTTGGTCGTTTTCGCCGATTTTTGGAGGATGCATCGTGCATCTTTTCACGATGACGTCTTCTTGATTTTTTCTCCTCTTATAGCCATTATACATGCCCAATATATAGTTTTAGCAGTTGATCATGTATTTGCCCTATTTTATTCGAGCTTTGGAGCATGATTATCATGTTGTCTAACCCCTCTCTGTTGTGCGTCAGAAGTTTTTGCCAATATTCTCAAATTTTTATAGGCCGATTCGTTCACCCAATCGTTGGGCTTCTTTCTAGACTTTTTCTCTACATACATCCATTATACACGCCCAACCTTTATATCTAGAGTTGAGTTGTCTATTCTCAAGATACACACTGATCTTCTTGCCACCACATGAACTCTCTAACCAGCCTCTGCCACTCCTGTCAGATCCTTGTTTTTGTCCAATTTCTCAGATTTTTCAAGGCCGACCCTTTCACCCAATGGCTAAGCTTCCTTCACAACCTTTTCTCCTTGATGTACCCTCATACATGCCCAAGGTTGCTTGAAGGATTGGATCAACGATTTGCTAGATATCCATCGTTCTTTGGAGCCGCCCACCTCACATGTACAAAAAGACCACATCTTCTTCCAATTCGTTTTTGAACCCTCTTGGACCCATTTTGGCCACCCTCTTTGGCGCTCTAGATAGAGTGAAGTGACAGTGAGCTCCCCAGCTCCTCGGAGGCGTGGCTAGGCGAGTCGAAGGGCGGCTCCATCACCATCTCCGTCCACCTTAGCCATGAGGTCCATCTCGCCATTCTTGGCATGAGGTTTCGTATTTTCTTTCATTTTTTTCTTATTTTCTTGCTCTTTATTCACTTGTAGATTGTAGATTTATTCTAGCATTTCGTTTACTTGCTTTTTAGTCACTTAATCACCTAGTTCATCCCTCACCGGAGCAAGCTCCGGCGAGCTTCGATCCCATCATTTCGACTTTCATTCATCCTCCTCGACGCGGCTTTCATCTCACCGCCGCCATCCTCCGCAATTCTACGTATCCTCATACACAACCCCCTTCATCTTCGGCCACATACGGTGGTCGGAGCACATCTTTCTTCCCTCACCATAGCGAAGGAAAACCCATTCACATCCCATTTTTTTGTGTACCTAACATCTTGGCCGAGTCTTGTACTCGAGCCCTTCTTCTAATTGCAGGTACATCAGAGCACTTTCACGCACATTCCCTTGTTAATCCAAGATCAGCTTGATGCCACCTGGGTTAGTGGGGCATTTTGCAATCACATCCCAGCATTTTTGGCATATTTCGGAAAGTTTTCGAGTACATTTTTGTACTGCAGTTTCGTATTTACTTTTTCATCTGTACCCCTGTGTTGTAATAGCTATAACTCATTCGTCTGAACTCGATTTCTCGTGAGATTTTTTTGTTAGAAAGTTGTTTAAGAGTTCTACATCATAATCCAAATTTCCGATTTTTCTGGTGTAAGAACTATTTATGGCGAATTTATGAAGTCAGAATACTGATTGGGCTTGTTTTGTTGATAACGCTTTAAATACTCAAAATCACTTGCTCATTTTTGGATATGTTGTAGTAATTAGTAGGGCCGAATTTGTCTGCAAACTTCAACAAAAGATATTGTGATTTGTGTCCTGTAGAATTTCTTCAATATTTTGAGAGATTGATTTATTTCTGGAGCATCATTTATCTATTTGAAAATTTAAAAATATGTCCGTGTGCCATTAATCTTGTTCTATAATCAGGGATTTTTTTTTTATTTTTATCATGTTATTTGGTTAGCCAAAAAAATCAAAAACATCATTTCTACCTTCCTGAAGTCTTTTATTTTTTATATAATCATTCCTTTTTGAAAAATTCCAAAAAAATATATTTTATTTGTTTCTGTGTGTTTTAACTTCAGATCAAAAATCATTAAAAATTTCAAAAGGAAACCCTAAAAATAGCAAAACACCAAAAATCTTCCTAAAAATCTTAAAAATTCTACAAAAACCCTAAAAATGCAATTTCAATTTCTGTATCTTCTTTGATTTATTATCTTTCAATTAAAATTAATTTGAGGAATGTTGAATTCTGTTTGATATTTTTCATCCTCATTTTAATTTCGGCCAGCAAGTTATCTCAATATTAACTAGTATTGTTGCCCTTAAAAGACAAAAAATTTAGGAAAAATCTAGAAAAATCACAAAAACATTAAAAAATATAAAAATCACAAAAATATTCCATTTCCTGTATTTTGAGCATTTCCCCTATTTTTATCCCTCTCTTATCTCTAGTGTACATATATCTCCCTTATATACATTATATCTTTATTAAACAAAATCTAAAAATACAAAATCTAAAAAGAAAATACAAAATCAGTAAATTAAAAACCAAAATATAAAAATATAAACTCAAAAATTAAATAAAAAAATATAAAATTCAAAACCCACAAAAAATAGCACATTTAGACAAATATTCACAACCACATTTTGTGCATTTTGCTTGTTCTATCCTGCTTGCTTCTTGTGTTCAACACTCTACATTACTTGCACTATACACATATTTTGTAGAGTTATAATAAATTTTAACTCCACACTTGTTTTCCATTGATTTATTTGCTTGTGGGTTAATTGTTGATCTAACTGGGATTTACCGAGGGTCGCCGCAGTGACCTTGTCTCCACCTTGTGTGAGACATTTAGACCCCTGTGATTCTTGGTTAATCAAATGGCACCGTTGCCGGGGAGCAACAGCATATAGAGCATTCTTTTGTGATTAATTGTGGATATTTGCCTGTCTTTTTGTACATCCATTGAACTCTATTGTTGATTGGTCTAATCACCCTTTTTGTTGAATTTTGTGCGAGGTACCGCCGAGCGAGGGGCACCCATGTGAAGGCTTGCTTAGCATCAAAGAGACTTGGAGGCTTGAGAAGATCATCATCTTTGTAGAATTTTTGTAGTTTAAAAATTTTGTAATTCAAAGTGAGAGAGAGACTTCATTTGTAATAACTTGGACTCTGCAGGATATTCGGCCCTAATTTCCAAGTGTTTGCTCACTTGGGGGCTCACCGCGGTTTTGTGTTTTTCGCGGCTTTATCGCTTTTACTCCTATTTGTTTCACGAGGATTTAGCCCCTAGACATAGGAATTTTTGTTGACTGTGACGAACTAAGAAGCTAAGGCCCAATCTCTAATATCTTGCCTGTACCTATAGAACGTAATTGGACTTGGCTAAAAATCCATTGAAAAAGCTATTTTTTTTGACTTGGACTAGAGACCACGTGCCGCGAGCCCACCCTGTCAAGCGCTACTCCTGAACTCGATGTGTCGAGAAGAGGAAGGGTGAGCCTAGACTGGACTCCGGACTCTCTTCTTTGTAATAACTACCTGTTCTTCACGTTAATAGAAGTTGCTCATCTTAGGACGATTTCCTCGTGCATGCATTTAGGTAGTTTTATTTACTGTCTTTAAATTATGCGCGGATCACTTTGCATGTAGAGTGCTGGCGGAAAGGTACACATTTCTATCCCTGCATGCATCATAGATTTTGACCGCACATCGGCTTTTCCGATTTCTTCCCCCAGTTTTATTGGACTCTAAATAACAAGGAAATTGGAAAATTCGTTAGACGATGATTGCTCAGAAAAATACATAAAAAGTGAAAACAATAAATATTGGGACTGCTAATGCAAACTTGACCTTAAAACTCATCCCACCAAAAACTTTGTCTTGGGGAGAGTAACCCCCTCCTTGTTTGATTTATCTATTCCGAGAGAGTGACCCGACACTAGGATAGAGCCACAGTCAAAATTTTAGTTGACTACTGGTCGTGGTTAGTCATTCTCCAGTGAGGATCTATCCGGTAACCGGTGAAGCGGACCGCGATGTCCTTAGCAGAGTGAATTAGCAGGAATTACCGGGTTACGGTCCGCAATTCATACTAGCTGGGAAAGATCTGACGTGGATTGGACAGTCGGCTAAGAAAGTAGGGTACCTCACAGCTCGCTCTAATGCTTTGATAGATTAACTGATCACCTAATAAAATTTGACAAGATAACATACCGAACTCTCACGGTCATCAGCTCAAGAGTTGTGTAGGTGAATTGGGAGTTTTGATTTATCATCCTGTTTGCATTCCAGATCTCATCCGCCTTTCTCTAGATCAAGATGATGGGAAGGAGATCCCTTAGGCCACATCTGGTGGCACCGCTATCGAGCACTCATCCTTTTTCCTCTAGGTCGGCTTCGGGCAGTCCAGACCCACTCTCCGAGCATGAGTTTACATCCACCCTATTCCCCCTCGACCACCCTTCTTCTTCTATCAGTCCAGTGGCGTCAGAATTAAGTGTAGAACAGAGTTCAGAACATTTGACGACACCTGAGATGGATTCCTTTGGCTTTGCAGAAAACCAAGATATGGAAGGCAGAGAGGAACACCCAGATGAGCAGAGACCACCTCCATACCTGTTTGATCAAGCTGCCATCAACAACTTACTGTTAGCATCCCTGGAAACCATGCAGAGATAGATCCGAGATCAGGGGATGGTCATGGGTGAAATAATGAGAGAGATGCGTGAGGGACGAGAAGAAAGAAATGAGGGTGGAGAAAGACCAGATGCAGAAGGAGGAGGACCTGATCAGGAACGACCACAACCAGCAACCATGAGGCAGTTGCATAACCCAGCTGCAACACTCACTCCCCGATGGATCAGACTCCCTCCCATATATGGAGACTTCGAGCTTCGCCCACATACTATTCAGCTACTGCCGAAGTTCCATGGGCTTGCCACCAAAGCACCGCACCTCCATCTGCAAGAATTCGAGATGATATGCAGTACAATCCATGATAGATTTGTGACTGAGGACACCATCAAAATGATTGCCTTCCCGTTCTCCTTGGTTGATAGAGCCGCCTATTGGCTCAAACACTTGGGAAGGTACATCGACACTTGGGAACAGCTCCGGACCGCATACTTAAATAAGTATTACCTACTCGGCCGGACAAATGCAGCAAGAGCTATGATCAGCAACTTCACAATGATCCCAAATGAACAATTCCATGAAGCCTGGGATCGCTTTAGAGAGCTCATTGACCAGTGTCCACATCATGACATATCAAAGCCTAACATGGTTCAGAGTTTCTTTTGTGGGCTAACACCGGAGCTGTAGGGGCTTGTTAATGCCTCTTGTGGAGGATCATACTTTTCAAAGGGTGAAGATGACGTTTGGGCCATTTATGAAGGAATGGCAGAAAACTCTACAGTTATGGCCCAAGCCAGAGTCTACACACAGCAGAAACCTCCCCAAGGAGCAGGATCATACTAGAGGATCGCCCGCATCGATGCCGGTCCCCATACTCCTTCAGCAGCTGCTCAAGATGAATCATCAGCAGCTGGTGTGGGCATAATCAGTGAAAAGTTGGACCGCCTTGAGATTTTGGAGAAGAAGCAGGGCTAGGGCATGTCACAAATAGACCAGTTGGCTAAGACCATGAGTGACCTGAAGAATCAGATCTTGAGTATTCAAGAGGCACAATCATTTTCACATTAGCCTCTCAGGTCACTAGCTGAGTCCAGAGGTTGCCGTTCTACCCCACCCCCTTCCGCGTACCGCCAAGTTCACCATGTTCAGGAGGTGCCGATACAGCAGTTGCCACATTATTCACAGCAGCCACCATCTCAGGACACTCAGATGGTGATCTATCAACCGGATCATCCATTGGCAGCACTACCACCTCTACCCTTTGAGCAGGAGCCGTTTGACGAATCCGAAAATGCCTGTGTTAAAAAGTGTATTTATCGTGAAGTGCGTAAAATGATTTAATCATGCGTTGTAGGCGGCAATCAGAAATGGTCAAGAAATTAACCACACAAAATTTAATCAATTTTTAATCGTGTGGTTTTATGTTTGTTTTACTTGGGCAAGCCCCAAGGTCGATCACAAGGAGGCAAAGGAACAACCTAGAGTTAAGTCTATCAAAGTTCGTGTTCGATTTTTCGAGACGGACGTTTTTTGGAATCTTTCAATGTATTAAGGGATGCACATGCAAATTCGGCCTATTTTAAGGACTAAAATGTGAATTAAGTCCAAACGATGTCCGAAAAATACGAAACTTGGCCACAATGTAAAATACGATAAAATGAGTGCAGTGTATTTTTTTTGGAATTTTTGGATGCAATATGAATTTTTTATGAATTTTTAAATGCAAAAAGAATGATTCTATATTTAGTTTTAATAAATACTAAACCTACTTATTTTCGAGGAACAAAATTATCTAAGATCTCACTAGGTGATTGATATCAGAAAAATCCTAAACCTTGAAAATGTAAGGTGTAATACCTATTAAAAATAAAACACTGAAATATGCAAAATGATTTTTACAGGTGTTATGAATGCAAATTCAATTCTTTTTGTGCACAATGTTAATCAAACTAATCTATACAAGATGTGATTTTTGGGGAATTTTTAGAGTAACGGTTAATCAACTATGAATTTAAGAGCATAAAATGGACAACGTTTGCAATTTTCCACAAAATCTTTATTTATTAATTAACTGATGATCAGAAAAATGCCCACAATATACCAAAATGTAGAGAATTAAGTGATGAACACAGTGCTATTTTTAAATAAATAAAATAATGTAAAGAGAAGGTCCACAAATACGGGGAACATAGGGGTATAGATGCAATAAATATAAATAAAATAAGACTGCAGAGGACGGAAATGTAAATACCTTTACTATGGGGGGGTCTCTGTAAATATGCCAGCAGGTCACGTGCACCGCACGTGACCCCTGGGGTAGTTGACTGAAGCGCAATAGGAGGAAAAACCAAGGCTGTTTCTGTAAAATTCCCAAAGGTCACGTGCGCAGCACGTGACCTTGGGCTGATGTCAGCACTAACGTCTTGCTGATGTTTGTGGCCTGGTCGTGGAGCTCGGCGGAGGAAGTGAGGCAGGGCCGGCGAAGGCGGAGTGGTGGCTGGCTGGAGGGGCGTGACGTCGGACTCCCTCTGGCCGACACACGGCCTAGAGGGCAGCGTAGCGGTTGTCGACCGGCGATGAAAGAGCGGAGGCGAAGCTGTGGCCAAGGCGGTGTTGAAGCGAAGGCGTCCCCGGTGGTCGGCGGAGTTGCTGCAGGCGGAGGTTGTCGATGACGGCGAGGCATAGTCGAAGGCGAAACGGAGGTGACGACGATGCATTGTTGTCGTGCGGTAGTCGAGGCGTTGTCGAAGTCGAAGAAGACGTTGGCGGAGTAGTTCGAGTTGGCGGAGGAGTTCGAGTTGGTGGAGGAGATATCGTCGTTGGCTCAACGGAGATCGGAGCAGGAGCAGACGTGCGGCTGGGCGGCACTGCGACGGCCACAAGGGCCGGATCTCGCCGCAAGAAGGTGGAGGAGCGGCATGTCACGCCGGCTCTCCACTTTACAGTGCAATCGGCGGATGGGCTATGAAGGTGCGTCGGCGTCGCTTAAATAGGGTAGGGGTCGCTCGCCGGAGATGGAAAGTAGAGGGGTTAAGATTTGGGATCGGCGAGATGCGTGGGACGAGTTTTGATTGAAGATGGAGGGTGATTGATTTCGAGGATCGGAGGGGAGGATCTTGGGTGATCAACGATGGCCAAGATTGAGGGCGAAGAGATACGCGGAGGCGGCGAGAAGATTGGAACGGAGAAATCGGGGCGGCGGCGCTCTGATTTGAGAAAGGGAGGCGTGAGGTTGACGAAGTACAACTGCCGTCCGACTGGCCGAGATCGGATGGCTGTTGTCACGCCACGTGGGCGCAAGAGGGAGAGGCTGGAGTGGTGGCACGTGCGGAGCACGTGCCTGGCGTGGCACGTGCGACGCACGTGCGTGGCTCTTTCTAAAAAAACGATATATTAATAGTGCCAAAAATGACTGACACGTGGCGGCACCAGGTGCGGCCACATGTCAGCACCAGAAAATTCGAGAAATAAATCTTTTGTAAAATCGAAAATAAATAGCAAATGACCTCGGATCAAAAAAACTTCTTCAGAAAAATTGCTCGTCTCGATGAGATCTACAACTTTCATGAAGACCTTAAAACCAAAATCGATCAAATGCACAAAGTGAATTTTTGGGGTATCCCATGTACATGAAATACCTTAATTTTGCGGTTTTGTAATTTTTATGTCATTTTTTTGATCAGATAAAAATCCGGAAAAATTATGGTAAAATCAATGATAAATAAAGACACTTTAATCTATTTTTTTTTATTTTTATTAATTGATAAAATATGTACATAAAATATTAGGTCAAAAATAGCTAAAATATACAATATACAAAAGAGGCCCAAAACCCAACTTTCACATATGAGCTCCGATTCACTTGAACTTGGTCTTGTTTTGAAGGTAATTGAATGTACATTAGTTCAAAAGTGAGTAGGATTAAATTGGATACTAGATGGGGAAGATGTGTGGCTTTTAGTCCGAAAATACTAAAATTAGGGTTTGGGTTTTTGGTCCACTTATTTTAGATTAGTTATTTTTTTGTATTTTTTATTTATTCTTGTTAGTGATATGTACACGGTGGAGGTGGTTTTGTGTTATTCGGAGTTAGCATGAATGGGTTAAAAATCCGGGAAGTTAGGCTATTTACAGGTCATTTTTGGCATGGATTTTTGGCTTCTTATTTTATGCAGAATTTTGTGCTAAAATGCCCTTCTTATGGAAACATGCATGAATGCTAATTATGCAAAATAGATGCAAGAATTCTGTTGATTTTTAGGGATTTGAGCTTAATAAATGAGATTTAGAGTGATGAATACGAGATTCATCATCCCCCTATACTTAAACCATGCTCGTCCCTGAGCATCAAAAAGAAATGCCATGAAGTGAAATGAGATTGGGTTCCATACCAAGACCATGAGCTGAAGATGAAAGTGAACCTAAACTCAACCTTTGGATTATTTGTGTGCCGGAACTTCTGTGAGACTTAGAATTTTAAACTCAACAGCCCTCAAGTTCTACACATCATTGCTACAGTTTCGGCTCAGAAGTCATCTTAGATAAATCCTATTCCCAAAGTATACCCTATGAACATTGAACAACCGACTCATGTGTGTGAAAGGTTTTAGCTCTTCCCATCCAGAATGCCGGACTACCGCGCAAACCTCCTCTCCAGTAACTCGTCCTCGGGGAGTCAGGTATTTCCTTCTAAGGTCTGTCGCGCTGTGTTCACAATCGAATTGGGGGGAGAAGATAGAAGAAGGGGAAAAGAACTAGAGGGTGGCCAGTGTAGTCACCTCTCCTTGTGAAGATGGCCAGTGTAGCCGAGTCTCCACCAAGATCTGCAGGTTTTCTTGAAGCTTGGACCTTTTTGGTCAGATATTTATTTGGTAGAATGCTTCTTTGTATTTGGAATTTTTGGTGGTTCTGCTTAGATCTTGTTGTGCCCCTACGGATATAGAATCTTTTTGTTCCATACATTTTTTGGGGTCTTAGAAAAATTGTGCCCAGCCGTCCATCCCTTTTCCGAAGCTTTATTTCAACCCGTACTCCGGTCTTTAGATTTCCATGCTACCAGAAAAGAAACTCAGACAGTCTTCCAACATCCCGTCTGAGTTGAGCTAAGTGCATAGTGCGAGAGTACAAATTAATTCCTTATTCCAGAGTTGTACCCAGAATGAAGAGACCAGGTTAGACACTAAGAGTCAAATGCTGCACATTGTCATGTGGAACTCAAAGAATTAAGTCAAAGACCTAAAGACTCTAAAATCCTATTTCTCGGTGAAGTTCCTCTGAAAATTAGGTGGATTAAGGTCAAGTCCAGACCACTCTCTGTTTCGGCTCATAACTCGGTTCAGAACCCAAAGACTTTTCACATATGCAAATGCGATGCTTGATGAAATGCAGGTGGAATGCAGACAATTTTTTTTTGAATTCTTTTTTATGCAAAGGATTTTTGTTGTTTGTTTGTTTTTTTTAATGCAAAAAATGAATAAGAAGCCATTTTTTCCAAAAATTTTGGTTGCAGTCAGTGTTAGTGGCAAAAATTTTTTTTCTCTTTTTTTTTGTTGTTGTTTTTTTTAATTACCCACCCCGTAAATACATATAGACTTACGCGCAAGTACGAGGTATGGCTAAAATATATACAAAGTATATATACAGACACCCCTATACTTAGCGAGTGCTGTGTCCTCAAAGCACAAGAAGCGTAAAGAAGACATAGCTCAAGCTAAGCTTAAGAGAGAGAAAAAGGGAAAAGAACAAGATTTACAGAATCGGCCCCCTATACTTAGACTGTAAATAGTCTAGTATAGAAGAAGAGCAGAAATGAAGAAAAAATGAAGCGATCGGGGTATGTGAATGAGGAGAGTATATACAGGTGGGTGTCGGTTCCCCCTATACTTAGGCTCTGGTCAGCCTAAGTGTAGAAGAAGGGTGGAAGCTAGTCGATCTGGAGGAGTGTGATGGGGGAAATGGAATATACAGATGGCCTTGGCCTAAGTAGAGGAAGAAGCTGTACAAGGAGACTGATGTGGTCGGAAGGGAGGGTGGGTAGCCGATGATTAAGGCGGTTTACGGCTGATCTTTTTGTGAGCCTGCGGTAGGAGATCGTAATGAGTTGGAGATGAGACATGTGATTCGCAACTATTATTAGTGTCATCCTCAGAAGTATCATGATGGATAATAGATGAAGTATTTGAGTCAGATGAAAGGTAGCCATCATCAGAGTTATCCTCAGAAGAATAGTATTTGAAAGTGGACACACTCCAGATATTCATGTCTTTTTGTTTCTTCAATTGTTTCCTCAAGATTCGTTCCTTTTTAAGATCAATCGGTTTGTCCTCAGATGAATATTAAGATGCTCCGGTCTCAGTCAGTTCATAAGAAATAATTCCAGTGTAATTGTGGAAGGTTGGAGCATCAGCTTTTAATGAGTAATAATTAGGAACGAGAGTTGTCCAACGAGAATCGAATTTTGGCTCTTTGCGAAGATATGGCTTTGGAGCTGCCGAACATACTTCACTCATGTAGACTACTTTTTCCGGACCTGATGAGGAATCATCAACTGATTCCTCTTTCGAAAGGTCAAATCTAACTCTCTTTTTCTTGTTTCGTGAAGCTGTCGGTTCACTTGAGTATCCAGATGAGTAGCCATTACTTTTCTTCTCCTTGGTCGGTGTTTGAGCTGCAAATTTGTTCTTTGTCTCCTGATTGTTGGTGCACTCTTGATTTGGGAGGATTTGGTTAAGATAATCAGAGTAGGTTGCCCCAGGGTGCGACCATGCATATGTCTCAGGATCGTAGTAGAAGGATTTGTCTATTTTGAGATCCGAAGGAATTGAAATACCGGGGAGAGTTTCTAAACCAATAGTCTCATTAACAAAGGCATTCTCAGGTGTAGCAGCGGGGTAGGGCTCTTCTACCGTTTCATGGTTGCAGTTGTTGGAGACTTTGTGGGTTACCTTAGAAAATCGTGGTTCCTCAAAGAATATGTCAGATCGAAGTGTTTCCAATGTCGTAAAATTAATTTCTCGGGTCTCACAATTGATAATTGCCTTAGACAATGTTAAGAATGGCTTTCCGAGAATAGTTGAGACTGGGTGAATTCTCCTTGATGCTCAATATCAATGATCGTGAATTCCATTTTGAGCGGAGCACCTTGGAATATCATGATGACAGAAATGCTTCTTCTCGGCTGCTTTATTGATCGGTCCGCGAATTGAACAATCTCTCGTATTTTTCTGATTGATCCGAGTTTGAGTTCTTGGAATACAGAGGTCGGGAGGATATTTATCGGTGAATCATCATCAATTCGGGCATGGGTGAAAATTGTGTCTTTGATTTCGCAGTCAAATCTGGGCAACCGCTTCACTATGCGGCTCTTGGTTTTTCTCCTCAACACCAAGGAGGAAGCCATTGACAAGATATGTCTTTCAGTTTTTGTTCTAATCCTTCCTGACTTTTTGATGATTAATCTGTCCATTAGAAATTTCTTAAGGTCAGGGAAGTGTTCAATGGCCTTTATAATGGGAAGTTCAAAAATCAAGTATTTTTTCCAGTGCTTCCCGTAAAGCAGGATCCAAATTCCTCAGATCTTTTTTCAGATTCAATTTTTATGAGATTTTCTGGATTTTCGATTTTTTTGGTGTTTTTGAATATTCCAATTTTTTTGGTATTTTCTGTGTGGTGTGGCGATGTGGTGTCTTCTAGAGATGAGAAGGGGTCTTGATATTCAGAGTATGGGTCAGTGGCATAATCATTCCTAGGGGAATAATGAGCAGAAGTATTGATGTTAGAATCATCCCTAGATCTTTGAATATTCTCAAAATTTTCATCATGAGATCCAATCCTTTCCTCATTTAGTTTTATATCCGATCCACCATAGAATGAGATTACTCGGTCGGCAAATTTTTGAAATCTATCATCCATCAATTCGAATCTTGTCTTTATCCTCGAAAAATCATACTCAAAATTCTGTTCATGATCAATAATGGGAGCAGTCGGTATGTGTTCAATGATTTCTTCTTCCATTTTCCTGTATGTGCGGCGAGGAGAGTTTATATGATCACTATTTTTAGAAAATATCTCCTCAATAATTATGGAAGGAGGCTGCTCATATGGTTCAGGTATGTGTATTTGATCTGAATAGAGTTCAATCCTTTGATCATGATTAGTCAGACCTTGATATTGTGGAGTCAGCCTACAGGGTTTATAAGTGTCTAGGAGTTCAGTCCAGTCCTCTGTATGAGTATCATGTCTGACGAGGGGTCTGTTGTGGTCAATCCAACACTGATGATCTTAAATGCATGTCCTTCCATCTGGGTTTTATTTCTCTGCCGGTTATGAGACTTGAAGGGATTTTGATCTTGAAAAGTTTCATTGGCGAGAAACTGAGAATAAGGCGGTTCAGTCCAAGATGGTAGGTGGTCATGTGCGGTTGCGTAACTTGAGTAAGGATTCAATGAGGGGGTCGAAGTCATCTGCGGGTGAAAATTTCCCGTAAATGTTGGAGGATTATTGAAAGAAGAGGATATAGTTGATTTGAGCCAAACCGAGACAGATTTGTTTTCATAGTGATGTTCGGTCATTTTTGAAGGAGTTGAGAGAAATGATGGGTTGGATCTGAAATTTGGAAAGATTTCCATGATGAGATTAAAATCAAGAGATGAGAGAGATGATTGTATGGGATAGAAATTTTATCAAATGTGCGGCTATTGATCTTTGATATCGGTTCACGCACACCAATACAAACACAAATCAAACCCTGAGTTCACCAACGCACACAATGAAGCCGTAAGAGATCGACTATTATCTTTTCAATTTTAGTTGGTGATAATTCAATCTTGGCAAAAATTTAGCGAGCTGAGATTTCGGATTTGGGCTCTATCCTTAAGTGTCGTCTCTCGCTCACTCAGAAAAAATAAAAACATCCAAGGTCGGGGTTGCTCTCCCGCAAAAATTCTTGATTTTATGGGTCATTTTGAAATCGGCTATATTTAACAGTCTCGATTTTAGTTGGTGATCACTAAAGAATTTAGATGAGCACAAATACACGCCTACCGTCCAGTCCCAATTTCCTTTAGATTTATGTGATAAAACAAGAGGGAGAAAGTCGGGAAAAGCCGATGCACGTGGAAAAGTATGATGAATGCTCAGTTAGAAGAATTACAGTGAATCCTCGCAATCTTCATGTGTGATGCTAGACAGAATTTTTAAAAATTACTCTAAATGAATGCAAGCCGATGAAAAGCCGCACCTAAGCAGAAAGTTCTATTAGCGGGTAAGAATTGAATTAAATTTGGCTAAGTTGAACGATCTATGTGCGTCTTGATTAAAGTGAAGTGTGGCTTAAGATCCTACGAGCACAATCAAAAAATAAAGTTGCTCTGAGAGCCGTATGTGCAGGTCTATCCTAATCGCCACTCAAGTCGGGCCCCACCCTCACCGGAGAGTGAAACAGCCACGACACACCACAAATAGAGTTCAACGTCTTTTTTACACACGCGAGAGTCCAAACGGACACCGCTATAAATAAGCAGAAATTAAATTTGTAGAAATTAAAATCCTAGACTCTACGCTCTCTCACGACTCGACTCGATCTTAAATTTATTGCAGTTTCTTCGGATGTCGATGAAGATGCTTCGGTTTCTTGAAAAATCGCTCCACGTACAAAGTACCTCGGAAGAAAAATAAGAGAGAAAATGTAAGAGAGTGACTCAAAAAAATGATAAAATAGATAAGAAAAAATAAATGCTGAAAATAAATGAGATTTACAATGAAAACAAATCCGGGGGTCAGACTACCCGAATGCAGAAAATCGAACAAAAATTTTCAAGATAAAAAACTAAGCTGTTTGCCTCCCTGGCAACGGTGCCATCTGACGAATCTGAAAATGCTTGTGTTAAAAAGTGTTTTTATCGTGAAGTGCATAAAATGATTTAATCGTGCGTTGTAGGCGGCAATCGGAACTGTCAAGAAAATAACCACACAAAATTTAATCAATTTTTAATCGTGTGGTTTTATGTTTGTTTTACTTGGGCAAGCCCCAAGGTCGATCACAAGGAGGCAAAGGAACAACCTAGAGTTAAGTCTATCAAAGTTCGTGTTCGATTTTTCGAGACGGTCTTTTTTTGGAATTA